>CM071631.1:37525379-37810425 GCA_036419045.1 Scirpophaga incertulas | reverse complement strand
TAGGCAATACCCGAGCTGAGGTAGAAATAATTGTTGTGTCTGATAAATATATGCACGTACCAATTATAATAGGTCAAACCTTTACAGAGAAACCCAATGTAGTCATTTACAAATCTGCAGATGAACTTTTATTTATGGAAGCACCTAACTTAGAATGCTGCGAAAGAACACTCAAATATGACATCATTCTTGAGCAGAACAATACTTTTGAAGCCAATTGTACAACTCCAGCATTCGTTAAAACAGAACCAGAATTTACTGGTAGTTTATTTGTAAATGGAGGATGCAGACAAATAACAAACCGCGAATATCTTATTATTCCAGGTTTATATAAATTTCAGAATGGAAAGGGTTATATAATGCTTTCTAATTTAAACAAAAGTTCATTGTATATTGAAGAAAATATTATGATAGCTAGGGGTTATATGTATCATGAAGTTAATGATTTGTATGTAGGATTTACAAATTTTTCCACTTCTTTAGAACCTCTCCCAGAAGATAAAATTAACATAGGGACCGTTTTAAATGTTGATGAGCGTAATCAATTTCTCAAGTTACTTTCTCAGTATAGAGATTGTTTTGCATTAAGTCTGGCAGAATTAGGGAAAACAACAATAACTGAGATGCATATAAAGTTGTCTGATGATATGCCTGTAGTGTATAACCCGTATAGAGTATCGATGAAGGATCGTGAACATTTATCTGAAATAATTGAAGATTTATTACAACATGGAATAATAAGAGAAAGTTCATCTTCTTATGCAAGTCCGGTAATCTTAGTTAATAAAAAAAATGGAGAAAAGCGCCTCTGTATAGATTATCGTGCCCTCAACCGAAAGACCTTAAAAGATAAATATCCTCTTCCTAGAATAGAAGATCAGTTGGATAGTTTGGGAGGCAATGGCTATTTTACTAGTTTAGATTTAGCATCGGGCTACTACCAAGTACCAATGGCAGAGAATAGCAAACACCTAACTGCGTTTGTAACTCCTGATGGATTGTTCGAGTATAATAGAATGCCGTTTGGGCTTGCAAATGCACCTAGTGTATTTCAACGGACTATAAACACCATGCTAAAGGGCTCAGGGAGGCGCTTGGCGCTAGCTTATATGGATGACCTTTTGGTGCCCTCGAAAACTGTGGAAGAAGGAATGGAGAAATTAGAAAAAGTTTTTCAATTGATACGTAACGCTAAGTTAACTTTGAAACTGGAAAAATGTAAATTTTTTCAAACTCAGATCGACTATTTAGGATATGAAATCTCTTCTGAAGGGATAAGACCTGGTGCCTATAAAATACAGGCCGTAAGAGATTTTCCTCAGCCCAAAAATGTCCATGAAATCCGGCAATTTGTTGGTCTTGCTAGTTATTTCAGGCGTTTCATACGAAACTTTTCTGTGATTGCGAAACCATTAACAAGCCTAACAAAAAAGGATACACCATGGAAGTTTGAACAGGAACAACAAGTCGCGTTTAATGAGTTGAAAAGCCAGTTAACAAGCAGACCCATATTAGCTTTATTTGACCCAGCAGCTGAAATTGAAATACATACAGATGCAAGTAAACTTGGTGTTGGCGCTATTTTAATGCAGAAATCCAATGATAAATTACATCCAGTAGCCTATTATAGCCGTCAGACGTCGCCTGAAGAACAGAGATTCCACTCATATGAACTCGAAACTCTTGCATTGGTAACTGCTTTGCAAAAATTCAGAGTTTATCTGTTAGGTATAAAATTTAAGGCTGTCACTGATTGTAACGCTGTGCGAAGTACAATGACAAAACGAGATCTTGTACCTAGAGTAGCTCGGTGGTGGATATCAATGCAAGAATTTGATTTTACAATTGAATATCGCCCTGGTTCTAGGATGACACATGTAGATGCCCTAAGCCGTAACCCAGTCGATGTTAGCAATACTGATGTTATAGATATATTTATGATAAGTAACGATACTGCATGGCTAGAAACAGTACAATCTGCTGATCCTGAAATACAGCGAATCGTTCAAATATTACAGGATCCAGAAAGTGAAAATGTATTAGAGATTAAAGCTAATTATACAATCAAAAATAAGAAAATATATAGGGTAGTAAATAAAAATAATGAAGTAAAATTGTTGTGGGTAGTACCCAAATTAGTTAGATGGCAGATATTACAAATGAACCACGATGAAAATGGTCATGTTGGTTTCGATAAAACCTATGAACGCATTAAAAGGGTATACTGGTTCCGGAATATGCGAAAATTTGTTAAAAAATATTGTAACTCATGTCTACAATGCGCACATAATAAAGTGCCATCAGGAGCCAAAGAGGGGATGCTTCACCCAATCGAAAAAATAAATAAGCCCTTATACATTACATGCAGATCATTGTGGTCCTTTCCCTATGAGTAAAAAAAGGAATCAGTATATACTGGCTATCATAGACTCTTTTAGTAAATACATATTTCTGAAAACTGTCAAAGATTGTAAAACAAAGACCACCATACAAGTCTTTGAAGAATACTTTTCATTATTTGGTGTCCCACGTCGATTGATAACAGATCGCGGAACTAGTTTTACCAGTCACGCCTTTAAAAAATATATGTTGGAGAAGGGTATTAAACATATATTAAATGCCGTTGCAACACTAGGGCCAATGGTCAAATAGAGCGATACAATAGAACCCTTGTCGATTCGCTCACGGCTCTTAATCATTTAAGACCCGAAAATGAATGGGATCTTGCTGTTCCCAAAGTACAATGGTCTTTAAATAATACCATCAATAAAGGCATTGGCAAAACACCTTCGGAAATTCTATTTGGTATTACACCTACAGGTAGTTGTGATGGTATTATGAACCTTTAATATCTGATAGCACACAAATGCAAAATGTAGACTCTCTTAGAGATAGTGCAGCAAGACATATTCAGATTGAACAACAGAAACAGAAGATCAGGTTTGATAGTAAAAGAAAAGAAGCACGTAAATATTTAGTTGGTGACCTTGTTCGGATAGAGAAAGATGTTAGTACAGCGCCAGGTCAAAGTAGGAAATTAATTCCAAAATGTTTAGGGCCTGTTTCGAATTACTAAAATTTATGATAATGATCGCTATGAAGTAGAAGATACTCCATTAACACAAAAACAAGGTAAAGCCAAATATACAGGAGTGTACTCAGTAGATAAAATACATCCTTGGTTAGTTTTTGCAAATGATCCCATTTCAAGTGATTCCGAATAGAACTCAATTAAAATATAAACTTCATTTAGAGGACCATTAATAACACAACTATTCATTATTTTAAAGATAATTAAGAGAAAGGTAAATAATTGAAAAAAAAAATGTTTCGTTTTGTCATTAATCATTTTGTAATTTAATTATAATTATTTCTCATATCACACAAGTGTGAAAAATTATGTTCTCTGTTTGCTAATAATAATATAACAATGTACATTATGTAACTAGAAGAATATCTGATTTTTTTTATTTCTTGATTGTCAGTAAGTTAATTTCAGTGACACATTATCATGTAAAATGTTTATTAATAATTTAGGCAAAAAAAAAATACACACTATATATATTATTGAATTGATGAGTATTGAACATATTTTTGTATCGATTGTTTATAAGAGTAAGGAGAAAATAGTATTTTGTGTGTAATTGAACCTATGTTTATATCAATAACTCCATGTGATATATAAAAGTATATTGTCAATTAGATTACAGAGAGCTGTAGTGCAATCCCTATACACTACCATTAGGTGCTAATGTACATGTTGGTATACACATAAGTGTATTCAGGCACTGCGAATAAAGAGACCCGGCATACATGTTAGTCTACGCAGGCATAACCAGAGAAGTGAGCCCGTGTATAGTGTATGCAGGCATAACCAATGAAGTGAGCCGGTGTACATGTAAGTGTACACAGGCATAACCAAAGAAGTGAGCCGGTGTACATGTAAGTGTACACAGGCATAACCAAAGAAGTGAGCCGGTATACATGTAAGTGTATGCAGGCATTACCAAAGAAGTGAGCCGGTGTACATATAAATGTACACGGGCAATAACAAGAAAGAGAGCCGGTATACTCATATACGGGCATTACAAGCAGACTTGTTCATAGAGCTGGTACCGCTTGGTACGATTATTATTGTGTGAATTTAGTTATAGAAAAGAAAATATCTATTATTGGCCTAAAATTATATCACTCTTTAAAAAAAAAATGATTAGTAATTAAGAATTGTAGACTTATATGTGCACATATATATAATATTTTAAATCATAAAAATTTTAATTTTGTTGATTTCAAAAAAAAAAAAAAATTGTTTTTGTTTAGCTAAGTTAAAATATTATTTTAAATGTGAATGTTCTTCTTTTTCATGTTGATTTATATAGGTAATAACTATAGTAGAAGCACGCGAGGACGCGTCAAGAGTCAGGATTGGCCGAATGATAGCTTAGATATTTAGTATTGTAAAATGACATTATTTCTTGAATATTTCTTAACGCACTGTATAAAGAAAATCCTCATGAACGTATCTCAAAAAAAAAAGATGTGACGTATAAAAAAAAAACATATAGATGGTCTGTGGTTTTCTTTTGGAATTGTTGTGAAGATTGAAAGAAAATAATATTAATAAATATAATAAATAAATAGTAAAGTTACAATTTCAACATCTGTTTGTTTTGTTGATATAATAAGTGTCACCTGTCCATCGATTAAATCTCATCGATTAAATCTGAGGCGTAAAATAAAATCTCAAACCCAAGGCCTGGGGCTGGGAAATTACTTTTAAAGTTGAGCAGCGGTGAGTTAAGCTGTGAAGGTGCAACTAGGTGCAGTTTGGAAAAGTGAGGGAGATTGAGTAGGGAGGCTTTTTACTCTTTCACACAGTACTAACGTGGCTGAAGACGGGTTCGCGGTCATACAAGCCCTTCGTAGCACATCGCATCGCAGCCATCGAAGAAAACGACACAATTCAAGATTGGCGCTGGCTGCCGACGAAGATGAACGTAGCTGATGATGCAACCCGGGATGTGCCGAACAACCTCAATAGCAATCACAGATGGTACACCGGGCCGAATTCCTAAGAAAATCCGAAGAAAATTGGCCCAGCTACGAAGAAAATACACAAGTCGACACATCCGACTTAGAGAAGTGCAATGTACATAGAAAAACAATTGAAGATGCAGTACCAGATCACTCAAGATTCTCCAAGTGGGAGAAATTACTGCGAACGACAGCCAGAGTACTGCAATTCATACAACTATGCAGACCGAATCGTCAGAAAATAAACTATAAACGAACACAGAAAAATACAGAAAGCGATCCGGCTGGAAAATAAATAAGAAGACAGAAACGAATAAGCAACACAGAAAAATAGCGAACGTAAACAACGCGCCATACATAACTATAGATGCAAGCCTGCTACGCCGAGCGGAAGAGTTAATAATAACAGCGAGTCAACGGTCGTCATTCGGCGACGACATCGAAAAGCTACAGAATAGCCACCCAGTAACAAGCAATAGCCGCCTGCGCAGACTACGAATAAAATTAATAAATGGAATAATAACATTGGACGGAAGAATCGGCGCGCAGACGACGTGACGGAGCAACAGAAGACCGGCTGTACTGGATGGCAACGATCGACGCACGAAGCTGTACATAGAATATGTACATAGACAACTATTACACGCCGCGTAGAAGCTACAATTAATGAATGCAGACAGCACTACTGGATACTGCGGTTGAGGCCTGTCACTAAGAAGATTATCAACGATTGCCTGCCCTGCCGCATACGGAAGAATACGCCGCCACAGCCATCGACGGGTGATCACCCAGCGTGCCGCCTAGCTCATCACCACCGCCCATTCACATTCGTCGGAATCGACTACTTCGGTCCGATGATGGTATCGGTCGGGCGGTCATCACAGAAGCGATACGTGGCAATATTCACGTGTCTGACCACGCGAGCTGTGCACCTGGAGCCAGCAGCATCGCTCACCACCGACTCAGCGATCATGGCGCTGCGCCGCTTCATTGCCAGGCGCGGCTGCCCCACGGAGATCTGGTCGGACAACGGGACGAACCTGCACGGCGCTGACAAGGAGCTACGGCGAGCCATAGATGACATCACCGAAGAGGAGGCGAGCAAGAGGAAGATCCAGTGGCGCTACATCCCACCAGGAGCCCCATTCATGGGAGGCGCATGGGAGCGCCTCGTACGAGCAGTCAAGACAGCCCTCGCAGCGACAGAGCAGCCAAGACACCCCACAGACGAAGTCCTGCACACCTTGCTGGCAGAGGCCGAGTATACGGTCAACAGCCGGCCCCTCACGCATGTCTCCGTGGAAGCAGATGACGACGAGGCCCTGACACCCAACCACTTCCTACTTGGTGGGTCAGGGCGTGTACAAGCACCTGGGAAATTTGAAGACGTGGACCTGATCAACCGGGCGCAGTGGCGAGCATCACAGCGCCTAGCCGACGTGTTCTGGTCGAGGTGGCTCCGAGAGTACCTCCCCGACCTTCAACACCGGCGGGAGCCCCACGGCAGAGGCCCCACACCGAAGATCGACGACGTGGTGCTGGTAGCAGACAACACGCTACCACGCAACACATGGCCACGTGGAAGAATAACGGCAGTATACCCGGGTGCAGACGGAGTCGTTCGAGCAGTCGACGTGCAGACCAGAGGCGGCATCTTGCGACGGGCCACAAAGAAGATCATCATCCTCCCCACGGCACCAGAATCCCTCACGCAACGGGAATGAAACGTGCGCGGCGGCGGCGCAGCGTTTCACGCGGGAGAATGTTCGGGATAGAATAAGGATAGAATAAGTTTAAATAAATAAATAATTAAGTATAATATAATTAATTGATAGGAATGTATTACATATATAAGATAGTTAAGAATAGTACTAAGCGTAGATAAGAAATAAAGATAAACGTAGCTTAGGAAATGAATAAATAAACATAGAATAGGTTCCCTTAGTGATAAGACTACATATAGTATGTAAGATAGGTATATATATTGAATAATACTTCCTGAAATTCCTTAGATAAGGACAGTAGCGTAAGAATGTAAACAAATGAGTTTTGTGGAAAAAGTATGAGAGATATAGGGAAATTGTTATTGAATTAGGGCATACTATATGTAAACACATTAAATGAACAATATTACAAGTAAATAGGCACAATAATTTATAAAATTGTAAACGAGCGGCCACTGAGAATCATCAAAAATGTATGGAAGTCGAATTAATGTCCTATCGCACGCCGATTAAAGTGCATATATATGTATATCACAGAGCATTCTCAGTGGTAGCGAGTTAAGGTATAGTATCGGATATACACTCCGAATGTTTGCCCCAAAGGGGAAGGACTTAAAGCTTATAGGTAATTTGTAGGGGTAAATTAAGCCAAAAATAGGGATGAAAATTCACCCTCTCCGACGTATTATCGAGTATATCTCGAGGACTATATAACATATAGTTGTACTTGAAACGGCAAAATAAAGAGGAAAATATGCCCCTGCAGATTACCTATATATGAAAGGGATGTAAATAAGGGAACAAAGTAATAATAAGAATTTATTGTAAGAATAATATAAAATAAAGGGCAAAATGGGGTTCGACAGGTGCTTTCTGTACGGTAAGACCTCGCCAGGGGGGTCTCGAAATCCCATTTTTTGGTAGGGATTTTTTCTGGAATAAATTGCGGGACTCCCCGGGTCGATACGGATTACGACGGGGACCTCCTACTGAAGCGGACGACTGCCCACCACCGAACAGAAAGCTCCTGAAGACCCTGCTGGCCGACCGAACCAAGAAAACTGGCTTCTCATTTCTTCCTGCAACCACCACCGGGCCGCAACGCACCGTTCGAATCCTTCACCAACCCCAGCATTTGAAGTGTGCCGACGTGCCTCCAACCCCGAAGAATAAGTGCGCGTCGTGCACAGTTACTTTTTATTTCGAAAAAAGCTATTGAAGGGGATGAAGTAGAAGTTGAAAGTTTGTATGGGATTTCTTAATTTTAAAAGATAAAACCATGAAACTTTATATTTAAGCACTTGATAAGAATCATTAAACATTAGTTCTAGCATTTTTGAAATTTCGACCAGCTAGGGGGTGAAATAAGGGTTGAAATTTAGTATGCAAGTTCGTCTAATGTCACGTCATAAGAAACAAATAATCGTTTGTACTAACATTTTGAAATTTTTACCAGTGTGGGGGTGAAATAGGGGTTGAGATATTTTATATGTTTATAATTTTTTTTTATGAAGGATGTAGGCATTCAATATGAAGTAAGTAGGGGTCTACCCAAAACCGTAAAACATGGTAAAGGGTCTACGATAAAAAAGAGTTTGGGAACTTCTGGTCTAACAGTATTAACTCTGTATAACTCTGTCAACTCCATAAGGTGACAAGTAAATTCAATTCGTGACAAGTATTCGCGTGTCTCATTCATAAGTGAAACTCCCACTCACCAACCATACCGCCACCGCTCGGGAAAAATTAAAAAAAAGTTTTTATTAAATGCGCTAAAAAGAACGAAATAAACTTTTACATATAAAAGCTTGTCGGGGAATTACTTACTTATAGAATATTTTTAGCAAACCCTTTCATTTGATATCCATATTGTAGGGCGCATTATAAATAATTGGTCCGCCATCTTAGGAAAGTCCGCCATATTGGATTAAAGGTAACGTCACATTATTTATCGAGGTGTTCTTTGCAAGCCCTTTCATTTGTAGGGGTGCATTAAAAATAATTGATCCGCCATCTTGGTAATGCCGCCATGTTGGATTTAGAATGACATCACATACATAACCATGCATTGTCATCCGACTTACACGTGCTTACATAGTTACAAGGGAGCTAATATAAAAGCTTGTAAAAAAGGGTAATTTATTAGTCAATTTAGCATCTCTACTCATGAACCTTAATTAAAAAGATTGATGTCTTTTATAAATGCTTTATACATGTGACAAGAAGTCATCAATTAATCTATATTAATTAATTAGCGATAATAATATGTATCTTAAAACATAACAAAACATATTCAATTCGCGCCAACAATACGAGAATCTTACGATTGTGTTGATTGTACAAAAATTCCTTAACGCGTATAACAAATGATGTAACACTGACATTAAATTATTTAAATAATTACAATACGCCTTCGCTTGAAATCATATCATACAATTCAACTTTTCAGCTCACAGTTAAGGTATATTTTGCTAGTTCGTTGCCAAAAATAAACATGCCCTTAAAAATTTTGATGATGCTTTTCAGAAATAGACTTTATTATAAGGCTTTAAGGGGTATGATTGTATGTGATAATGTTTTGTGTACACTATTTATTGTTTCCATATGTAGATTTGGAGAACCGAATCGATATCGGCCAAAGAATCGACCAATTAAATCGAGAAAAGTAAACGAGTTAACGTAGAGCTAAGTATTGCTAGAGTTGTCCAAGAATTAAAATTAACTGTAAATCTTATTTTTTTATTTACTTGTTCTCTCCTAATATATTTAACTTGTTTTTCAGAGTGCTTCCTAGTAAGATAACGAGCTGAATGCTCCAAGAAAGTTTATAAATAAATAGTAATACAATACTAAAACCAAATCTCCTTTTATATATAGCACAGATTAAATAAGCTTGACCAATATTGACTTTTTTGATCTGTAATGTATTTTTTATTCCTTGCAATAGGGTTTTCAGTTTGAAGACACAATCAAATGATTGTTTTATTAATATGTGGGCTCAATCCTGCATATAGGTGAATGTATTCATGTTGTAATAGTATTTGTATAACGAATAGATTTCAATGCAATGGATTATAATTGCAAAAAATAAGAATTAGTTTTTATCTTATAGAAGTTCATATTTTTCAAAGAAAATGACGCTAGTCATGATCAGGCTGTATAAAAAGTGATCCATCTGTAATGGGTTCTAGTTAGGAGTTATATTAAAAACGTGCATGTGTAAACAATTTGTCCTCTTCTAGAGGACAAATTGTGCGAAGAAGAGGAAAGACAGCTTTATATATTATTATAAAGCTGTCTTTCCTCTTCTCCGCACAATTGACCATTGGCCTACTGCTACTGGTTTGCTTTGACGACACGCATTCTCCTATTTATAAATCAAGGTTAGAATAAAATCAATTCAAAAATTTATTCTCCAAATTAGATTTTACAATTACTTTCGCACTCCAAAGAAGTTACGCCATTGTTCCCAAATGGACAGTGGGAGATATTATGAAGATCCATCAGCAAGGTTCCTTAGTTTTAGATCCTCAATCTAAATCCGAATCAGACTTCCTTTACAAGATTAACCAAATTCACATTAAATCAATTTTAGAAGAAAAGAAACATTGTGTTTTGAAATTTATGACGATAACAATATGCAATTTTAATAACATAAATTAAATTTTCATATTTATTTTAAATAAATCTCTCAGAGGTTCCTCTGATTTTAATTTATGACGAGTATGAACTGGTCTTGTTTCTCTGATAAAACTACTTTCTACATTCAGAGTTGATAATCATTACTATCTTCAGAGAGCTGCTACTGCTATACTAAATATTCCCTTGCGGGATCTTCACACGGATCTCTCCTAACAGCGCAGAACAGATCGGCCATTTTATTTTGTGATCCAAATAAAAAGTCTGCCAGTTATATAATCTTTTTGATTGTAGTGTAAGAAAGTTTTAATAATTAAAGAAAAATGTTAGAGTAGAGTGAAACCTCTCAAATTCTGTTGCCAGATCTAAACATTAAAAACCCTATCACGAACATGAATCAAACGCGCAACAATTCTCCAGCCTAATTAAAATAGATGACCCATTTACATTCTTATTGGGATTTATTGCATGACCATTGTAATCCGACTTAAGAAAATATATGACTCAAGAATTTAAGAAATTATGAAGATTTTTATGAGAGGTAGGCGATAGAGCTTACACTGTGTGTACATTATCCCTAGACGAGAAAAAAATGTTTACTACATTATCTATATATTTATAGAATATATCCTTACTATATTAATATTAATTAATCCTTACTAATATTATAATTCGGAATGTGAGTTTGTTTGTTTGTTCCGCTTCGCGACTTCGACTGCGACTTCGAAATCACCGCTGACTAAATAGTCAGCGGTGACTTTGAGATCACGGATTCCTAATCATTCAACTTTTGAAAGTCGATCACAGAGCTGCCAGCATAGATAAAGTACACACACAAATGTAAGAGTTCGGTTCCACGCAGAATGTATATCTATACTAATATTATAAAGAAGTAAAGTCTGTGTGTTTGTATATTTGTTAAATTGTAAGGGGTAATCTCAGGATCTACTGAACCGATTTTAAAAAATTCTTTCAGCAATAGAAGGCCACGTTATTGCTGAGTGTCATAGGTTATATAAAAAACCGAAAAATAAAAAGGTTTTTACGTGGTAGTCCGTTTTGCAAAGTGAATCGCAAAAAAAAAACAGCAGCGGACAGCGCGTGATGGCTTCGGGTTTAATTCAAATCGCGTTCGTGCTCGCTTCGGGGATTTTAATATTATGCCCAACGAAAGTGGGCACGGGTCAGCTAGTATATATATATATATATATATATATATATATATATATATATATATATATATATATATATATATATAGACTGAAAAATCGACACATCAACTCAGACTCTTGTCAATATGTTCTCTAAACAAAACACAGATAACATTTCCACAAGTATGACTTGATTACGAGTGGTCGAGGGCACTCGTAATGATCGCACATCCGTGACTAAGGTAGTCACGGATGTGTCTAAGGTAGACAATAAGTTATATTCAAAAATACGAATTATTGAAATTCGGTGATTATTAATCACATCGGTGATTCCGAAGTCGCATTTGTAATTCAAAAATAGGTCTCCAGGTCCGGATTAAATAATAGGGTACTTTTTATCCCGGAAAAATCGACAGATCCCACGGATGCGCAATAAAGGCTTCGCTCAAAAACTACTACACATATTATCATGCGCTTTTCATCAATAGATATAGTGATTCTTGAGCAAGGTTTTGCGGTATTTTTTATCTTGGAAAAACGGATAGTGCTACGGGAAGCGCGATAAAACCTTCGCGCCATAAACCGACTTCCGCGCATATGTAACCGTGGGCAAAAGCTATGACCCTTAACCCTCTATAGACCTAATCCCAAAATCCACGCGGGCGAAGCCGCGGCAGAAAGCTATTACACATATAAATGACAATTTAAACTTTCCAATAATATAACTTATAAATCAGAATAACATATAAGTTAAAATTTAAAAGATATACGCTACGCTTATGTAAATTACTCGAAATAGTCCTGCGCAGACGAAGTCATGGGCCTAGGTAGTTTATTGTAAATAAGTAGTACTAGAAAGATTGGGAGAAGAAGCGCAGTTACTACAAATTATAGAGAATAGAAGAGGAAGAATGTTCAGCCACTTGATAAGACTTGACGAATTTATTAAAACAAAGAAGAAAAGAGTTTATCGAGAATAGTCGACATGGACCAAATTAAAGAAAAGATTAATTGCGTATCTTTTCGAGAATTCAAGGATAGCATGGGTAGAAAGGAATGGAGAAAGCTACATTGCTGGACGGGACTCTTTCAGTTATCATGTACATACTATTCGCCCTAATCAAAAATGTCAACTAGATTGTTCAGATTTTTCCTTTATTGAGGCAATCTTCATAACAGCATATCCGCCCTCACTGAGGGGAACGAGTATAACTAAGTTAGGGTGATTGAATGAAGGTAATCTTACGCAGTCTTCCTGAGGAGGGGCGATAATGTTTTTATTTATTTTAAAATCATATCAAATCTTTACATTATTATTAGTGAATGTTAAAATAACAAATTTATCCATTAAAACTACAATTTATGTATGTACATATAAATATATTCAAATGTATTAATATGAGTATGTATTATAAAGTATACAAATTATGTATACAAAGTAACGTAGTATAGTATACAAAGTATGAATTATAAAGTATACAAACTATGTATACAAAGTACTGTATTATAGTATACAAAGTATGTATTATAAACTATACAATTTTAGGTATAGTATGAAACCTATAGTGTAAGACTGTATATACCTGTAGTGTAAGACTGTAAGCTTACGTTAAACCCATTCTTATCGTAGTGGATAATAAATACACATTCACACACACACACAATCCTATATAAACAATTGTGTACACACACTAAAGGAAAGATATATCTTAATATATATATTTCTTGTGTGCGTTGTGTATGTGACTGAACTCCTCCTAAACGACTGGACCAATTTTGATGAATTTTTTTGTGTGTATTCCAGGGGGCTTGAGAATGGTTTAGATTCACAATACGGTCATATAGATATTGTTTTTCAGCTAAATTATTTATTTAAAAACATTTGAGACAACGTGAGACAACGTGACATTTGAGACATTTGACAGGACAACGTCTGTTGGGCCAGCTAGTATATACATAAAATATATGTCTGCGTATGTGTGTGTCCATCAACTAGCCCATTCATATTTGCCTTATTTTTTGTCTTTCGTCCATCTTTTTTACGTGTAAACTAAGCATTCATCTTCTTTCATATCGCGTATTTTCTTTTCTCTCATATATCGTCACATATCATCGTTAATTTACGATGCATCGTTATATATACATTGTATATACATAACGTTATATATACATCGTTATATATACATTACGTTATGTATACATCGTTATATGTTTATGTTTCGTTGTCATATAGTTCAAGAACAGGCTTTGTTTTTGTAACTGAATTAAGTACAGTATTAAGTACTGCGCTTAATTCAATTACAAATCTATCCTTATTATATGTGCTGGATTATGTTGTGTAGAAAGTCCCGTTGATGTGTTTTATGATGAATGAGAGCATTTCTACCTTAGTCATATACATATATTAATATATATTTCTATCAAAAATATTCATATATGTATATCGTTCCAACCAAGCTATCATTCGTAGCAGCATTGTTAAAGATTAATAATAATTTACAAAAGAAATATTGAATTTATCTAAATTATAAATTACTAGCTTTCTGCCCGCGGCTTCGCCCGCGTGGATTTCGGGATTGGGTGTATAGAGGGTTAATGGCCGTTTTCACCAACCTTGTCTTAGCTTAGGTGACTCCTAACTGACATGCTGTCACTTTTTATATTAACTGAAAAGAGTGAGACAGCATGTCTCTTAGGAGTCACCTAAGCTAAGACAAGGTTGGTGAAAACGGCCATAAGGGTCATAGCTTTTGCCCACGGCTACATATACGCGGAAGTCGGTTTATGGTGCGAAGATTTTATCGCGCTTCCCGTGGGACTATCCGTTTTTCCGAGATAAAAAATGCCGCAAAACTCCTCAAGAATCACTCTATCTATTGATGAAAACCGCATAAAAATCTGTGCAGTAGTTTTTGAGCGAAGCCTTTATTGCGCATCCCGTGGGATCTGTCGATTTTTCCGGGAATAAAAAGTAGCCTATGTTACTCGGGAAGAATGTAGCTTTCCAAAGGTGAAAGAATTTTTGAAATCGGTCCAGTAGTTTAAGCGTGAAGAGGTAACAAACAAACAAACAAACAAACAAATAAACAAACAAACAAACAAACACACTTTCGCATTTATAATATTATATAGTTGGGATAAGGTATTGACTTAGTAACGAACGTAAACTGAAATTATATCCCAATTAATAATAAAGCAAAATGGAGAAGTTACAAGCTCCTAAGACAGAAGCAACATTCGTTTCTTATCCCAACTTCGTCCCCGCAGCGCGTGCTTTGATCCTCGCTACTAAGTTTTGATTCCACCAAAACGCAAACCACTTTGTTGTCACACTAATTAAAATCAATAAAGTGCTTTTGTTTCAAATTAATTATGAACTGAACACAAAGGATTTGTGATTCGTGACAAGTTATGTGAAGGATCCCGGTGTTATCAGATATCGGCATAACTCGATCAATTCAAGTTTGGAGCGGTTACGATTTTTCAGTTTTTAAATATGTATTTCATTTTAAAGACTTTATCCAGTAGTCAATTTATAACAATAACGACAAACTGATAACGACTTACTTTGATAACTTATATTTCCGATCCAATTAGTTATATCAAAGTTTGATGAGAAGTAAAAATTAGATGATAGAATTTGAAAATAAAATAAAGTTTACAGATCCGATACACACTATATACAAAAACTTAATCTAGAATAGAATTTTAATCCTAGAATAGAAGTAAAGTTTTTATTGGCTTTTAGTGTGTTGCTCATAAAAATTCGAATTTTATACATAATCCCTCTTTGGATACCAGCCACCATAAGTGCTAGAAACGTGCTGACATGAAATCTATATAACTACGTCTTATCTGAATGGAAGCAGATGTATCCAAAGCAGATAGCTTTCAAAGCAAAAATGCTATTACACTTCTATTAATTGTATAAATAAATTGTTATCTAGGAAATTGCAATTCCTTTCGTTCGGACATGTAACTTTAAAACTTTATTAGTTTCTAAAACAAATAATATACAAATCTACATAATAATAATAATATACATCGTTTAAGCTTCGGTTGCAAAAATAATGAGCGCAGCCGTTGCATTACGAAATACTTGATGACTATTATATTATATTATATAACGCGAAATTGATTATGATCTAAGAGATGTTTATCGATTTAAAACGTGGCGATCTCAAGATGGTGTAACTACACGTGTTCACTCGACAAGTCCGATCCGTTTAGGAACTCTGACAATAATGTATCCACCTTTCGCAACATCTGTCCAACTCCCCACTACCTAAAATGTCAATGTCAACAAAACATCACTTTCTCTAGTTACGCCATCTATGATTTCACCCAGGAAACATTTTCCTGACGTTTTAAATGAAACCAGAAAATAATCATATGGCTATATAATGTACTAGCTGACCCGTGCCCACTTCGTTGGGCATAATACTAATATCCCCGAAGCGAGCACGAACGCGAACCGAATTAAACCCGAAGCCATCGCGCTCCGTACGCTACCCGTTTTTTCACCCATTTACTTTGCAAAACGGACTACCACGTAAAAGCCTTTTTATTTTTCGGATTTTAATATAACCTATGACACTCAGCAACATTGTGTCTTTCTATTGGTGAAAAAAATTTTAAAATCGGTTCAGTAGACTCCGAGATTACCCTTTACAATTTACAAACACACAAACTTTACTTCTTTATAATATTAGTATAGATGAAATGCTGTGACAGCCATAGTCTACAGCAATGCTGCGACATATATATAATATATATATATATATATATATATTATATATATATATATATATATATATATATATATATATATATATATATGTATATATATATATATATATAATAGCCCAATATAAGCTGTGCAAGGCTTGTCTTATGGGATCCATGGTAACGAATAAACATACATATATAAGTATTCTTGATAGAAATATATATTAACAATCAAATATTCATCACACAAACACCTGCCCCCGGGAAGATTAGACCCGAGACCTTAGAGATGGCAACACCTTGATTTACAAACTGCTCGAACACAGAGGTCCTCAATTCAACAAACTCATGCGAGAATAATTTGCGTTTGCTCTCGATCTAAACGCTCGAAACGCTTTTCACTTGCACCAAACGCTCCTCGCATTACAAATTAATAAGATATTATTGATGGTTTTTCTTAGCTGAGGGACAAAGACTAATTAAAGACAAACAAAGCGCCTTGTTAGGCCAACACGAGGGGAGTCGTGTACGTTTTAATTAGCCTCTTTTGTGGTTAGATGAATGTTGACAGTACGTTTGGAATATGGCAGGCATATTCAACTGAAGTCGATTATAATGAAAATATTTATAATAAGGGACCGCGAATAATCATCACTACACAGTATATAACAAAGTCGCTTTTCCTTTTTCTTTCTATATCCCTATGTATGCTTAAATCTTTAAAACTACGCAACGGACTTTGATGCGGTTTTTTTTAAAGATAGAGATTGAGATTAAAGTGGATAGTTTATATGTATAATAACATCCATTAAATAGTGGAGAAAAACTGTTATTTTTAGGTTATAACCCGCTTACATTGCAAACGCAGGCTGAACACTAAACAACGGTCACAGTTTTTCTGTAGTGTGTTTAGTAACAGAATTGCACACGTGCAAAGCCGGGTTTTCTAACTAAAACGTACAGTCGATTTGAGTTTTATTGTTATTGTATGAAGTTCATATTGCAAGCACTCATGTTTTTTTTTTTTCCTCGGGAGAGGAGGCTGAGAATCCATCATGGATACCAACGCAACAGGCAAGCAGGGATGCGTTGATTATGTCGGACTCCTGGTACTGTCGAGACGGCTCGACTACACAGACCTACCGACTAAACTCAGCCTAGCCTTTGGTCCTATTGACCCTACTGGCTTTATTGACGAGTGCAAGCACTCACTGTTGTCTTCTTTTTTTATAGGATAGGGCAGCAAACGACCAAACGGATCACCTGATGATAAGCGATAACCGTTGCCCATAGACGAGCAACACTAGAGGAGTTACAGATGCGTTGCCGGCCTTTTAAAATGGAATAAGGGGAGAAGGGGGGCTTGGGCCTCCGGTACCCTCACTCACTCTGCGAAACATAGCCCAAGCGCTATTTTACGCCGGTTTTCTGTGAGGCCGTGGTATCACTCCGGTCGAGCCGGCCCAATTCGTGCCGAAGCATGGCTCTCCCACGATAACAATAGGTGTAGGTGACCAGCGTTGATTGCGGCAGTGCTGGCGGATGAGGGAGGTTGGAGGGCTGTGGTCTCCTTCTGTGAAGCGGTGATGCTCCAGAAGGAGGCCGCCGAGCGGGATCGGGAGATGGCCGATCCCGCTCGAAGAAGGTGGCCTCGGGCCAGATAGCCTGGCCTGAGGCGCCGCCATGGGTCGCTGGCGGGCGCGACGCAGTTCGCGCCCGTGGAGGCGACCCGGAATTTACCTTACCCCCGGATGTCCGGGGGGTGACGTCTTAGCAGGTTGGAGGGGAGGAGGCGGCAAGATCACTCCTCCCCGAGAAGGGTTTCCCTAACGCACCCAGGGGTGCAAAGGCCGGGGGTCCTCAGATGCAACACTCGATCCTGAGGGCCCCCTACAACGCCTGAGGAT
This sequence comes from Scirpophaga incertulas, assembly GCA_036419045.1. Taxonomy (NCBI): domain Eukaryota; kingdom Metazoa; phylum Arthropoda; class Insecta; order Lepidoptera; family Crambidae; genus Scirpophaga; species Scirpophaga incertulas. The sequence continues at coordinate 37,792,242 of CM071631.1, read as the reverse complement.
GGCCATCGCTGAGGCTTTTAGTGGGTAGGCCTCCCCCTTCTGGGGAGGAGAGCCCCACATATCCACCGGCTCTCCGCAGCCGGGCTATGCAATTCAATGCATTTTCCTCAGCGGAACCAAAAAAAAAAAGTAATGTAGATGTGATTCTAACATCAAAGAGTCAATTTGCACTTTATTATTGCTATATAAAGTTGAAATTCAATCATATCTATCAAAACAGTGTGCTTGTGTGCGTTGGAGCACAGAATACATCGTTGGAGGATTTAATGTCACGTTCCAAAATTGAACAGTCACAAAATGTAATAGTTCATATGGACCTTTTTTGCAATGAATTATGTATTTTTTATTCACACCGCCCTACCACCAGTTGACGGTTCTGTACAGGAGAATTTTTTACCTCGACTATAAGCGGGAGCAAAAAACTGCACTTTATAAATCTTTTTGACAGGACGAAGTTTGTCGGATCCGCTAGTAATTTATATAAACACGAATGTATAATGAATAACATATCAGCAAATCTTATCAAGTTAGCAATAGCAGTTCTAGTATTTCACATCACACATAAAATTTGGTGGTTACTGCTCATCCTCATCATCAACATCTATAACAACTCATTTTAGCCAATCCTAATTAGAGTGGAGTGGTTATGCCTTAGTCTACCATGCTAGCATCTTGGATTGATTAAATATACACTTTAGAGTTTCCTCGCTGGTAAAGAAAGAAGAAAAAGAAAGAAAAGTGTTTATTTAAGTTAAATTTCAATAACAGTTCATAAAAAAACATCTGCTAAACCGTAGAGCAGTTTGTTGGCAGTTGTAGCTCCAAATGAATCACATACGAGTATTTTAATAGGTACACAACACTTCTCACTAACTGACTAAACTAACCATTAATTCACTTTACTTAAACTACATAGTATCAGTCCGTATATATTTAACATATACTATTTTATATTGGATGTGTGGTGTGACAAGGATGGATAAGATAAGGAATGAGTACATAAGAGGAAGCCTGAAAGTAGCGCCAGTGGTAGAAAAAGTGAGAGGAGTAGATTAGCATGGTTTGGACTTAATGATGCGGAGGGATGAAAGTCATGTCACAAAACAAATGTTGAATATGAAAGTAGAGGGATACAAGGGCAGAGGAAGGCCGAATAAAAGATGGATCGATTGTGTGAAGAATGATATAAGAATGAAAGGAGTAAGCATGGAAATGACGGCTGATAGAGTGGAATGGAAGAAAAAGATCTACTGCGCCGACCCCAGATAATGGGAAATGGGCAAGAGGATGATGATACTATATTATACTAGCTTTTGCCCGCGACTTCGTTCGCGTGGACTTCAGGTTCGTCCCGTCTAGTCTAGTAATAAGTAAGAAATGCGTTTGCAATGTAAGCGTAAAAAATGTGTTTTTTTTACGACCTTACATTAGAAACCTCAAAAATTGTAGCCTATGTGTTATTCTGATGTATAAGCTATATTGTGGTAAAGTTTCATTCAAATCCATTCAGTAGTTTTTACGTGAAAGAGTAACAAACATCCATACATCCATACTTACAAACTTTCGCCTTTATAATAGTAGTAGGATATATACGGTCCGATATTTGATTCTATGTTATCTATTGTTATTTAACCTACATATTTTCATGTAAATTTTGAAATAAAAATTTCATTTTAATCTGAAATGATTATATTAGTATGCAGTTTAAGTCACGATGATTTCCTTTGCCGATGAGCTTACAAAAAAAAAACATTATATTACACAAACCAGGATTGGTATACTGTCATAAATTAACCTGATCATGAGGTCTAGGTGGAGCGCATGTAATCTCGCGAATAAAGACTAGTACAAAGTGTTAAGGACCTGAAACTCCACAAGGAACAAGAATCAACAGAAGCTATATTGTTTTATTTGTATTTCAAACTTTGCATTTAATTTATGTATCTTTTTATCGAACGCAAATGGAAAACTGTGACTTTGCTTGCCTCCATAGAAAAGAGACGTATATTGCTGGTCTAATCTCTTCTCTTTTCTGTCCTATATTATGTGGATGTATGCCTCATCCACAGGTTTTCTTTGATATCTGTTTTGGACTATGTACAACCTATCTCCTATGAACCTTCCACTCAGTAACCCTTAATTATATTGTAAAACATAAACGTCAGATCTTGAGCAGGATTTACGGCACATCACAATTACACAGTCCATTAACAGAAGGAAATCGTTTCAGAATGACGAACGGTTTTCAACTCTACGCCTTAAGTGATAAGGGACTAGTCATTGTTCTCAACGGCTCCAAGTTCATATTTATGTGCTGCTTAATTTTTACAACTCGTTATTTAGGAGGTTTTAAGGGTTATTTGATTTTAAACAGTGCGTTTCAAGTGTGCCGGTCGTGTGCCGTTTTAAGGTCTTCAAAATCATTATTCCAACTAATACTATAAACGCTTAAGTTGAAAGTATGGATGTTTGTTTGTATTGATGACTGTTTTATGTAAAAATTACTGAGTCTGTCTGTCAGTCTCTAGCTGTCGTGGGATATTCTTTATATAATTTTAAGGAGAACATTTCCGTTATACATTACTAGCTTTCTGCCCGCGGCTTCGCCCGCGTGGATTTCGGGATCGGCTACATATGCGTGGAAGTCGGTTTATAGCGCGAAGGTTTTATCGCGCTTCCCGTGGGACAGACCGTTTTTCCGAGATAAAAAATACCGCAAAACCTTGCTCAAGAATCACTCTATCTATTGATGAAAACCGCATGAAAATCTGTGCAGTAGTTTTTCAGCGAAGCCTTTATTGCGCATCCCGTGGGATCTGTCGCTTCTTCCGGGATAAAAAGTAGCCTATTATTTAAGCCGGACTTTTACGTCTGCAATTAAATCTCAAAGCAATCGGTTCAGTGGTTACGCCGTGAAAGCGGAACAAACAAACAAACAAACTCACTTTCCGATTTACAATACAGTAAGGATTATTAGTAAGGATCTTCTGTGTAGCTCTAATCATTGAAATGAAATGAAATAGATTATTTTTTGAAATGAATTTGTAGCGTGATGAAAAGTATACTATAACCGTAACTAAAGCTCAGTTGTATGAAAAATAATTATACCAAGTTTAGTTAAAATATGTAACAAGTAGCTTTTGTTTTTATAATGGTTATACAGACAGACAGACAAAAATTTTACTGACTATTTTTGGCATCAGTATCGATCCTTAATCAAATCATACAATAAGCTTAAATATTAACTGCAATTGCAAATCGTGCAAGACTTCCTGAAAGTTAACCTTTTCTAATACATCATTTTCAATAGGCTTGTATCCACTATGAACAAATCTGATGCATTAGGTTGCATAACTATTAAGATGATCATTTAATTATGAAAAAACAAAGTTTTATAAAATAATAACTTTTGATTATTTATATTTTTATAAAATAAAATTGCACAAAATAAGCCATAAGTCACGTGACAGCAAACACCAATTAAAAAGTGTTACGTCACGCCGTGCGAAACGTCAAAGTCAAAATGTCATTCCCAAGTGTCTTGTGGAAGTGCGTAAAAGAATGGGCATCATTCCTTCTCGCGAGTGTCAGCCACTTTTTACATATCTGCTGATTGTTTGGCACGTATATAAATATTTTTTTTGGTGTTTTTATACTTGTGCTTGTACACTGGGGCACTATGCAGTACTTGTAATACGATGAATCCATTTTTTATTAAAATAACTTCACAATACCGAATATTCCGATACTAAAACAGCTGTGTTTTACACGGCGTGACGTCATTCAAGACGCCATGACAGTCATGAGCGTTTTTGATGACTAATGTCAAATATTTAATTAAATGCAAAATTATTGTTATAAATAAGGATTTTTTTTTCAAAAATAATAATTATTTTGTATAGAATAGGCATCAAGGTATATTAGTATCTAACTACTGAAATTTAGGCAACAAGCCTATTGTCATTATGGCCATTATGAACAAAGACAGTTTTTAATTAATTTCAATTTGGAAAAGTTGGGAAAAGTCTTTCTTTTTTAAATGTAACCAAAGAAGTGTCGATTCGTCTGTGAATGCGCCCTTTACTAAATCAGTGTCTGTACACATACTCGGTGAGTTGCATTATTCTCATGCGGATGCGTTCGGTACAACGCATTTTTCCAAATAGAAAATCCAGTTAGAAAGTGTGAACGGTTTTGAGCTTCACCTAAAAGGATACATGGAAAACAGTATACTTTTCTAGTAGATGGAGAATATAAGAGCCACTCCGGTTTGATTTTACCACCACTTATGTGTTTCCGAAATGATGTACTAAAATGTACAGAGCAAGAAAATCGTAATTGAAATTTCGTATTAAATTTTTACTGTTTAAGAAACATTGTCAATTTTTTTCTGTATCACAGGGCCCCTGAACGTGGCGGGGCGCCTAGCCAGTTGCCTACAATGCCTAATCAAATCATCAAAGGATCAAACGGCCCAGCTAATCACCCCCTGGCAGTTATTTTGGAAATATATTTAATGTACAGAATTAACTACAGATTTATTATAAGTATGGATAGTCAAAATATTTGCCAATGTAACTATCATATTATACTACTATGGTATAATCTCTCCGCTATGACTGTTTGTACCTAGAATTTGGTAATTGCCTTCAGTCCATTAGGAAGGTAAGCTGCCTTAATAAGTCTAAACAGCTAAATTTCCTATGATATTTCAGAGTCATCAGTGTGAGTTCTCGGGTTATGTGCTAAGTTGCCAAGCATTGTTAAGGAAGAAAGCCCATCCTAATGGTCGGCGGGTTAACGACGGTGGAACACGCAAAACTTACATTTTACTCCACGTTGCAGCCTTTGTGTGTTAATGCGGACTATAGCTTAAAAGAGGTTTCAAAAGTAACTGCTGCTGTTAGCCTATAGGATGTAGTGTATGTTTGTTTTACTAAAAAATCGCATATTGAATGACGATTTTTCTATAGAACCTTTCATATCTCCCTTTGTGTCCTTCTTCGCATTAAAAAGTGGACTATCCTTTCTCAGACATTAATTTAAATTACCACATCAGCATGTTATGTAGACCATGCGTCAGACAAGCACTCAACTGCATGGTTTGTTCCTATAGGCAATAGGTTCCCAAACATTTTGTGTCCTAGACCCTTTACCATGTTCTTCGGTTTTGGGTAGAACCCCTACTTGAATGGACCACGCCCCTTCCGTGGCCGGGGGGCGTCGTCGGTGGAGGAGACCGGGGGAGGTAGTGTAGCCTCCCCTGAGGAGGGCTCCCCTCTAGGCAGGGGAGCAGAGGCTGGGGGTTCCCGGAGGTGGCTTGCTGTTCCCGGGGGCTCCCTACATGCCTGAGGAAGGCCATCCCTGAGGTTTTTAGTGGGTAGGCCTCCCCCTTCTGGGGAGGAGAGCCCCACATAATCGCCGGCTCGCCACAGCCGGGGTATGCAATTTAATGCATTTTCCTCAGGGAAACAAAAAAAAAAAAAAAAAAAAGAACCCCTTCTTACCCGATATTTAATGCCTACATCTTATAACTTACAAAATGTTATAAACATTTACAATAATTTTTTTACTTCATAGCTAGTAGGTTTATGTCTTTATATCCTACTACTATTATAAAGGTGAAAGTTTCTAAGTATGGATGTTTGTTACTCTTTCACGTAAAAACTACTGAATGGATTTGAATGAAACTTTACCACAATATAGCTTATACATCAGAATAACACATAGGCTACAATTTTTGAGGTTGCTAATGTGAGGTAAAAAAAACACATATTTTGCGCTTACATTGCAAACGCTGACTGAATCCTACAAGATAGATCAATACTGCAGTAGCTACCTATAGGCCTATGATTAGGGCTCTGCAGTGCTTAGTTACCGTATTTCTTACTCATTACTAGACTAGACGGGACGAACCTGAAGTCCACGCGAACGAAGTCGCGGGCAAAAGCTATTAGAAGATAGTTTAATGTAAGTAAATAAGTGCTATCAGTGTATGTTGAGATCCATTGTCGTGGACCCCCGTTTTTATTTCATGGACCCCCAAATGTTTGTTTCGCTGACGTGGACCCCTTGCAGGTTGCCATAGACCCCTAGAGGTCGATCAAAATCAAAATTAACTTTATTCAAATATGACTTTATAGAAAGCTCCTTTGAATTCAGAACGTATTTTGTAGCTGATAAGAAGAATGGGCGCAAGAAACTTATCAAATACTAGCGACCCGCCCCGGCTTCGCACGGGTGCAGTGAAAAAATGGTTATGGTGGGTTATCCCTAAGAGATAGACATATACCAACGCGGACTTTTTTGTGGATTTTTGTAAGTTGTACAATACTGTAGTACATTATTTTGGTCTATATCGTAGGGTTCAGCCAGCGTTTTTGCAATATAAGCGCAATAAAACTTGCTTATTTACGACATCACATTAGAAACCTTTAAATTTATCAGTGTTTCTCTACTATATTATGCATTTATTATACATACAAACCTTCCTTAAGAATCACTCTATCTATTAAAAAAAACCGCGTCAAAATCCGTTGCGTAGTTTTAAAGATCTAAGCATACATACGGACATACAGCGAAAGCGACTTTGTTTTATACTATGTATTGATATCAAATCAAATCAAATCAAATATCATTTATTGTGAAACACAGGTAACAAAAGATGGATAAAAAATGGAGGTTCAACTGTGTTCTGCCGTTACCCACAGCGTACAACGTAATTAAATTAACAATTTTAACAAATTTATACTTGATAATTAAAAATGTCAAATTGAGGTGTAGTAGATGTCCAATAATAATTAGTTATAGCAATACAAAAAGATGACTATTTTAAAATTTACAGTGTCAGTTAAAAACATTACAAAATTACAATTTATCTTTCAAAAAAATCACCTATACTATAGTAACATTTGTCAATTAAAAATTCCTTTAAGGCATGTGAGAATTCGGTTACATTTTCCTTTCCTCTTATATAAGAGGGAAGCTTATTAAAAATAGTGGGTGATAGACCACTTTGGGAATCAGTGCTATAGGCGAATGGTGATATATGTATTTTTTTTTACTACGATGGTGGCAAACAGGCCTACGACCCGCCTGATGGTAAGCGGTTACCGTAGCCTATGGACACTTGCAACACCAGGGGTGTCACTCGCGCGTTGCCGACCCTTCAAAAACCTATTTACTCCCTTTTTGAAGAACCCCATACTGTAGCCCTCCGGGAAAACCTCGGCAGGGAGCTACCCATGGAGGTAGGCCTACGAGCTTGGATTGGATTGGATATGTAGCAAGTAAAAAACTGTGATATCTATCACAGTTTTGGTAAAAAACTGTGATATCTATCACAGTTTTGGTAAAAAACTGTGATATCTATCACAGTTTTTTACTACACTCACACCAAATTAGCCTTTTTTTTTTTTTTTGTTTCCCTGAGGAAAATGCATTAAATTGCATACCCCGGCTGTGGCGAGCCGGCGGTTATGTGGGGCTCTCCTCCCCAGAAGGGGGAGGCCTACCCATTAAAAAACTCAGGGATGGCCTTCCTCAGGCATGTAGGGAGCCCCCGGGAACATCAAGCTTCTTCCGGGAACCCCCAGCCTCCGCTCCCCCGTCGATACAGGGGAGCCCTCCTCGGGGGAGGCTCACTACCTCCCCCGGTACACCAATTAGCCTAGCCCAAAGTATGGCTTGTGTTATGGGATCTAGGGTAAAGGATAGTAGATATATTAACAACCGTGACTAGGACGCAAATACTTGCATTCACACAAAAATCTACTCCCACCGGGACTCCAACCTAGGACCTCAGAGATGGCGACACCTCGAAACCGATGTATTTACCACTTGACTAAAGTTGTCATATCGGATTCACTTAACGGATTGATTGAACTTGCCGCGTAAGTTAATAGCAAAAGAAGTAATGGGTCGAAAAATTAACTCTTTTATTGCAAACCGTACCGCGCCCAGTATTGTTGATTTATCAGATGACCTATTCAGGTCGCGTACGGACAGCAGAAAAGGGTATTGTTGCGCGCAACGGACACAATTCGTTATTGATGGGGGGAGATCCGCTATTTTCATTTGTTTTCGCGGTGATGTATTGTGTGAGTGGCGCGTTTTCCACGCTGAAACAATTTACTTTTTAAGACCTTTTTTTTAAAGTTAGTTGATAGAGAACAGAGCGCGGACCATTAATCAAATATTGCTGTACAGTTTACTTACATCGCAGAACCCAATGGCCGTGGTCATGTCTGGTCAGCATTTCATGTGAACCAACAACATTGTCTCACACATAGTACAGTCAATCTGTAGGTTTACTGGTGGGAAAATTACCCCAACGGTAAGTCTTGTTTTTCCGTTGTAAAATGACGTACGTAAGCTATATTGGCGATGGGCATGTTCAACTCGTAGCATTTTTTTTAACTCAAAAAAACCTCAATATCTTTTTTGAAATGCATTTTTCTCGATTTGTATGCATTTCAGAAATGTTTATTGAACATAATTGTAGAGGGCGTTGAGTACTACGATTTACGTCATTGTTGCAATGTCGTACAACAATAAATGCTCATTGTAGGCGGCGCCAAAGTCTCAAAAAAAGTGTTTTTTCAATTTTTCACCCTGAAAATATCATTTTGATGGAAAACTTTAAATGAAATTGTTTTTTACGTTATTAGAAACAATCTTTTTATATTACTTACCGTTTTCACTGAAACGATTTATTTTACGGCTGATTCACTGTACTTACTGGCGTTGTTGTAGGTATTCCTCAGGGGAACAAAAAAATAATGATAAAATCGATCCAGTACTTTTTGAGTTTATTCATTACATACGAAAATACTAATCTTTCCTCTTTATATTAGTGTAGATATTTGTGCTAAATATAGCTCATCGTCACTTTGATAAGTAGTCACACGTTATATCCTGAATCTTATATCTGTAAGTGACGGTCCCAGAGCTATAGCTGAAAATCAGCGATTTTCGACCTTTTATGCTGCTGCAGCACACATAAACCTCAATTATTCTGTATGGAGGACAGGTTTGTTTCCCTGCTTGTACCCTAAATTTGTTTTATTTACTTTTTTTTTCTTGTGAGTATTACTCAATAATTATGTGTGTATGTCTGTAGACCAAATAAAATATCTATCTATCTATATTTCAATATCTATTAACCAATCATATTTTGCTGTACAGGACGTAATTCCGTCGGCGCCGGGCTCGGTAGCACAGCTGCGGCGCTGCCGCAGGTCGCCGGCGGGCGCGAGGAAGTTGCGCCCGCGGATACGGCGACCCGGGAGGGACCACGCCCCTCCCGTGGCCGGGAGCGTCGTCGGAGGAGGAGATCGGGGGAGGTAGTGTAGCCTCCCCCGTGGAGGGCTCCCCTGTATATCCCGGAAGTCGCTTGGCGTTCCCGGGGGCTCTCTACATGCCTGAGGAAGGCTATCCCTGAGGTTTTTAGTGGGTAGGCCTCCCCCTTCTGGGGAGGAGCCCCACATAACCGCTGGCTCGCCACAGCCGGGGTATGCAATTTAATGCATTTTCCTCAGGGGAACAAAAAAAAGGACGTAATTCCGATCTTCATGAAATTTAAAATTGACCTAATTAATATAATTATTTTTAAAAAGAAACAGATCATACAGAAAGTACGAGATGGAATGAGACAGCGTTACTCCAGCCAAACAGCATCAGCAACGAACAACGTGTTTTTTCATTCCCTATTGCTTAGTAGATCAATTCGAAGACGAATAATTATACCATCGGAACAACACTATGTATTTTAATGTTAATATAAATATATGTTTATTTTTAAATTTGATTTATATTGTAAACTTGCAATAAATATGTGTAATATCTGAACATGATTTTTTTCCTTCTACTCACTCCTATAAACCTACAAATAAACAAAAAACCGGGTGGGGCTGCGCCGGGGCACACGTCCGTTGGTTTTAACGTGAAACGTCTATGTCAGGGAATCGCTTTTAAAGTAAAAGATTGAAATAAAAACAAGATTGACGGTGTTTTAAGTATTTAAATAAAGAACTCAATGTCACAACAGCGAGCTGACTATATAAGTGAAATATTCACACCACATTTTTTTTTCTAAGACTAATGGCCGTTTTCACCAACCTTGTCTTAGCTTAGGTGACTCCTAAGAGACATGCTGTCTCACTCTTTTCAGTTAATATAAAAGTGACAGCATGTCACTTAGGAGTCACCTAAGCTAAGACAAGGTTGGTGAAAACGGCCATAATAGTTTTTTAATTATTAAGGTACGATGATATAGACGTTTTCGTTACGGTCCACTTTTTAAACCTGGTACCCGTATGTTTCGGCGCGATTTTAAAGACGTTTCACGTCAAAAGTGTAATTTTCATGATTATATGAAATGACATAAGTTCCATTGCATTGCATTATTTAAGGTCCCGGAAATCACGCTGATGTTAGGTTTAAACCTGGTACCCGTATGTTTCGGCGCGATTTTAAAGACGTTTCACGTCAAAAGTGTAATTTTCATGATTAAGTATATGAAATGACATAAGTTCCATTGCATTGCATTATTTAAGGTCCCGGAAATCACGCTGATGTTAGGTTTATCCAAGTTACGCTTACATTTCTTTCTGCAAGTACATAAAATTAAACTACCTATTCCGAGCACAAATTATCACTGTTATCCTTATATTCATTATTTTCATAAATACCTACGCAAAATTCAAGTCTAAGCTTCAAGAATTATATTCCTATCTTTCTTTCTAAAGTACAAATTCCTACAATACTTACTCCCATCGCCGAACATTGTTATCATTTTTAAAATTCATAAATAAATCGTTCGTAAAAAATATAACAGACGTGGCCGCGTGTACACTGTTTCTTTTGCCTAAAAAATTCTTTCCTCGTTCTCACGTAAAAATAACTCGACAGAAACGAAATTATAAGTGGGAACAACCGTGAAGCGACGTAAACATCCATTATGGGCCTCGGTGTATTCAAATCGGCCGTGAACAATCATAACAGCTTAAAAAGGATATGGAAGGAACAATTCGATAATTTGTAACAGCGGGGTGTTGCTCCATTTGGGGCGTTATAGAGATACGACATTATTGTACAAAACTTGTTTAGACAAAATATATCTTATTTACAACAATCCTATTAGTATAATATTTTATAGAGAAATATGAATTAATAATAAATTAAGGAAGTATATAAAGTAATCAAAGTCACTGTAAACTATTGAATCGTTTTGAATTTAAGCGATATTTAAAAGTACTTACTTTTTCCCCATAATATATGCTGGATATTCTAGATATTCTGGAGGATGAGCATTTTACGCCTTGTATGTCATACGAGTATGCTGGGAAATGCCTGTAGATATAACCTGGGGAAGCCCACGTATTATATAGACTTTGGTATTTAGGTTTGAATGAGCTGATTCCTAACAAATTATCACTCAGATAATGGTGTCACTAAGATTCAGACCTTCATTTGTCGTGAATTTCTAGCGCTTGCAATCAACTACCTTAATAACCGTTATGTAATTGGAAAATTATACCCTACTTTATGAATAGATAAAATAAAAAAAAAACAGTTTTTTATCATAAAACATGTGGAATCGGAAACAAATCCAAAATACATTACTAATAACTGTTTGACTCGACAGAAGTCACCGTAAGGAGTTTTATATTATTGGCGGTTTCATTAGTCTAGGATAATACTGGCGCAACTCTATGGCATCCTCAAGCCAATCGCACGCAGCGGGTGGTCACACCCTTAGTGTTGAAGTGCACAAATCGTCTCAGTGACGGAGAAGCCTTAAATTACATGTGAACTAGCCTTTTTTGTTTTAACGCATTTAACAATCTGTTATGATAAATATACGCTGTAATTTAAACCTGGTAAGTGTGTTGAGAGATGACCCTAAGAAATACGAGGAAAAAAATTAAAACTGATAAGCATATTTAATGGAATGAGAAGATACACTTCACCGCTCATTTTTAATCAGAGTTAAAGCCATCTTAATTTCTGTCCAATTATGAACTTTAACAAGAAAATGTAAATAATAGAAACTATCACTTTACAATAATATTTGTTCTTTATTACTAGCTGATACCCGCAGCTTTGTCTGCCCAGAATTAGTATTCTGAGTAGAAAGAAAGAAGAAAGAAGAAGAAGAAGAAGAAAGATAGAAAGAAATAAAAGAATAAGAAAGATATCATATTAGCGTGACGTATCATCACTACATAGTATAAAACAAAGTCGCTATCCGCTGTCTGTATGTCCCTATGTATGCTTAGATCTTCAAAACTACGCAACGGATTTTGATGCGGTTTTTCTAATAGATAGAGTGATTCTTAATGAGGGTTTGTATGTATAATACATGCATAATATAGTAGAGACACTGATAAATTTAGAGGTTTCTAATGTGATGTCGTAAATAATTACGTTTGTCCCGCTTATATTGCAAATTATTAATATACAACGTTTTTCTGTATATCTTTTGCATAAAGGTTTGGCAATCAAAGTAGGATAACATACATTACATACATACATACACTCACGCCTTTTTCCACGGGGGTAGGCAGAGATTACGTCCTTCCACTTGCTACGGTCCTTACATATCTCTTTCGCTTCATCTACTTTCATAACATTTCTCATACATGCTCGACGATTGCGGGTCTTCTGACCTGGCCTTTTTTGAGGACACTTTCGATTTGTTCGAAAATATGTTCGCCTAGGTCTTCCTCGTCCCGTGTCTCCACTCACTCCAGCTTCATAAATCATTTTGGTCAGTCTACTTTCATCCATCAGTTCCACATGCCCAAACCACCCAAAGTAGGATAATACAAAAATAGTCATAGTTAAGACTGTGGAAGGCACAATGCTCGAAGACCTTGGTAGAATTTCCCAACAAGTGAGTCTTAACATGTATGTACATGGGCAAGATGAAAATATGTTGAACTAACTGGAACACCAGCATCTTCGTCTGTGCAGGACACGTTATCAAACATGCCAGCCTTACTAGAACCTACGTTAATTGGGTAGATGACATTTTTTTTAAATTCTATACATAATAAGAGTACTCTTTTAAGTGAGAAATAACGTAGAACCAACAGTACACCTGCACCTATTGCTTTTGAAGATACATCGCCATGTTTGCGGCGCTGTCGCGGGTCGCTCAAAAACGCTCCATACTAAAAACACTGCAATCGTGACGTCATAACTCAGTAAACTCGCCAAATTTGTATGCGCGTATAAACAAATTTTAAAAAACTTTGTTATTTGTACGTTTATAGGTATACTTTCTATATAAAAAAAATGTTACATTTAATGTGAGAATGCTAGAAAATGTGTTCGTTTCATTAGAATCGTGGGATCTGACGATTTTTTCCGGGATAAAAAGTAGTCTATGTTACTCGGGGATAATGTAGCTTTCCAAAGGTGAAAGAATTTTTGAAATCGGCCAGTAGTTTCGGAGCCTATTCATTACAAACAAACAAACAAACAAATCTTTCCTCTTTATAATATTAGTATAGAAAAACGACCATAATCAGTTGTGGTCGTCTACCTTATTGTGGCACGTCTCTGTTTCCGTGACATTATATACCAGTGTCACTCTCAAGGTAAATACAAATCTAACGATACCTTTTAAGGTAAAATCTATCTAGCCGTTTAGGCTGCAGATTGTGTCAAACAACAGGGCACATAACTATAACTGAATATGCCTACTTTTACTAAATAATTATCAAAGTTGAGCAATTTCAATCTCATAAACGTATGACACTATAGATATTTCACTTTAATTTTGAATCAACATTGCTTTTAGATTATTAAAATAAGTACAATTATTTTTTACAAAATTCTAATGAAACGAATACCTTTATAACTTCCTCGCATTAAATGTAACATTATTTAATATGGAAAGTTTATTTATAAATGTAAAAATAACAAAGTTATTGGCAATTTTGTTTATACGCTCATACAAATTACGCGACTTTAGTAAATTATGACGTCACGATTGCAGTGTACTTTGTATGGAGCGTTTTTGAGAGACCTGAGACAGCGCCGCAAACATGGCGCTGTATATTCAAAAGTAATAATCGCAGATACGTCGTTACTTCTACAATAATTCTTATCTAAAAGAGAACTATAAAATAAAAAAAAATGACAAATACCCAATTATAAATACACACAATATCAAAAAACAAACATTCTAGGGCAGAAATTGATGTTTACATAAATGATACATTCTTATCATTAAAGTAGTTTAGTTTTTGAACCTGAACGATGCGATGGAAAGAAGGTTGGCAATTTTTTTATATTTCTAAAATTTAATTTGTATTATAGTACTTACTAAGTTAACATTTTGACGTTTATTGACGCCAAACAGATATAAGCATATTATCTATATTTATATGTATGTAAGATAGTGCAGGTTCATCTATATATATAAAAATGAAACCCGTTTCGCGTTGTCACGGCATCACGTGTGATCGGCTGAACCGATTTCGATAATTCTTTTTTTTTAAATGTTTGTGGAAGTCCAAGGATGGTTCTTACGGAAAAAAATATTAAGAAAATCTCTCAGAAATATTGAAAAGTATACATTTAATTTTGCATATTTTAAAAAACGCGCGTTACGAATGTCAATTTATTTTTTATACGAATGTCAACGTCATTCACAGCCATAGACTATATAAAAAGAGCATTAGGTCAACTATACAAAAAAAGTAGTGCATCAAAGCTACGCTAAGGCGGTACGAAGTTCGCCGGGTCAGCTAGTGTTAAATAAATAATATTTTGATCTTCTTATATATATTCCTGTACATGCCTGAATATTAGTACATATATTATATCGCATTATATCGCTTGACTGACCAATATATCTTACGTGACATAATAAACAAATTAAATTAGGCAGCATTTTTTCCCAGGGCTTTTTGGGTCGTGTATAATACGATTTTTTAACATTTTTTTATTTGTGCAAAATGTTCATTTTACTATAATATAATAGAAATACACCAAATAGTCACATGTCAATTAAGTTTTTACCACATTTATGACAAGAAGACAATATCACATTAACGATACATAATAAATAAATAATGTCTTTTTTATCTATTTTCGGCTATTCCCAACACAGACTATGTATTTGTGAAGAAGATAATATAGTTCTTATGTGTATGCGCAAACGATACAAAATAATAAATAACAATTTTTTTAATTCATTTTCGGCTACGATGGCTGTTCTCAACACAGACAGTGGATGGACCGACTTAATGGTTCTTATGTGTATATCCAAAAGTATCAATATACAACGCACGGCACTCAACTGATCGAATGGAAGTCGACTGTTTAACTATTGTCTGAAGTATTAAGAACCGAGATCAATTTTTGGTCACCCATCTCTGAACTGACCAAAATAAACATTGCTTAACTTTAATAATAAACCGATAGCACATGCTACTGCATCACCTTTTCATCCCCGATAATAGGCTTGTATCCACTATGAACAAATCTGATGCATTAGGTTGCATAACTATTAAGATGATCATTTAATAATGAAAAAACAAAATTTTATAAAATAATAACTTTTGATTATTTATATTTTTTATAAAATAAAATTGCACAAAATAAGCCATAAGTCACGTGACAGCAAACACCAATTAAAAAGTGTTACGTCACGCCGTGCGAAACGTCAAAGTCAAAATGTCATTCCCAAGTGTTCGTGTGGAAGTGCGAAAAAGAATGGGCATCATTCCTTCTCGCGAGTGTTAGCCACTTTTTACGTATCTGCTGATTGTTTGGCACGTATATAAATAATTTTTTTTGGTGTTTTTATACTTGTGCTTGTACACTGGGGCACTATGCAGTACTTGTAATACGATGAATCCATTTTTTATTAAAATAACTTCACAATACCGAATATTCCGATACTAAAACAGCTGTGTTTTGCACGGCGTGACGTCATTCAAGACGCCATGACAGTCATGAGCGTTTTTGATGGCTAATGTCAAATATTTAATTAAATGCAAAATTATTCTTATAAATAAGCGTTTTGTTTTCAAAAATAATAATTATTTTGTATAGAATAGGAATCAAGGTATATTAGTATCTAACTACTGAAATTTAGGCAACAAGCCTATTGATACGTTGCCTATTATTATCAACAAGTGACGCGAGCATCAAATGACACCGATAGCTTGGTTTAATATGACACGATATTAGACAGTGGTTCTCAAACAGTTTTTTTTTTAAATTGTATCAGTATTCTTTTTAGTCTTATGCAATAAACTGGTTTAATCGTTCATGAAAAGGGTATTAGAGACGAAAATCTTAGCAATCCATGGAGTCACCGTGCGGGTGCCGGGTCCATCGTGTGACAAAGAGAGAAACTCCGAGCAGGTCCCGGGACTTGCGACGGCGGGTGTAGGTTTAAGGGGGCCCCTTTCGCTGCGCATCAACGCTCACCTTCACTGCTCGTGTTTCCCCCTCTGCCGAGCCAGACTTGATAGGAGCCTGCGAATGCTGCCTTTGATACTCTCTCTAGAGTTGAATTAATTGCAGCTCTCGACAGGCCAAGGTCTTTTAGTAAGTTGTATAGAGATTTTGCTGGTATACCTCTTGCTCCAACTTCTACCGCGTATAATTTGACCGTAAAGCCATTTTTAGTTATTTCGTTAGTGAGATCGTAGTATTTATTTGTTTTTATCGCGTGGTCTTTGGGTATATTCGTTTCCCACGGAACTGTAAGCTCTACAAGTATTAATATGTTTAGTGTGTCTAGAGAAAAGGAAAATGTCTGGTCTAGATGAGGAAACACACACATCCTCTGGGATTTTGTAATGCTTTTCATACGTGTCCATTAACTGGACTGGACTATTTCCAATCAGGGGCAGAGGCTAGGATTGACAATGTTTGCTCTTTGAGTTGTTAGTTGAGCCTTCTTTAACAAACTTAATTTGTTTTTTGTCTGTGGTCAGTCCTTTTCGTAGCTATTGAAAGACTTACTGCTTCACGTATGATTTCAAGCACTCTATCATGGCGACGTGAATAATGACCCCTATCTAGGAGCACCTTACAACCTACCAATAGATGCCTAGCTGTACCTATTGCCTCACCACAATTAAAACAAGATTTCGGAGGCTTTCCCCCATCTTACTAGATTGCTCTGGTCCTTTCTTTATGATGTACTTTAGATTTACATGTACTTTCAAAGTACTTTCGTAATTTTTGGAAAAATTTCAAGCTAAATAAAATGTATATAAATGTTATAAAAACAATAGCAATACGAATAACAAATAACCTAATAATACCAGGGTTTGTTGAAAATCATAACACCAACAAACGAGTTTAACACGGTAGATATTACAATTTTCAACAATTTAATCACTCGCCTATGTACAAGCACAGCAAAACTACATACAATCGCTGCTAAAGCTTAACGCGGAAAAGCTGAACTAACCATTGTATGAACTGCGAACCCTCAACTCACCGTCTCTTTGTGAAGCACTCTTATTGAGAACTTGGTCCCAATAGCGCGCCCTGTGAAACCCAAATAATTGAGTTATCGTACGCTTATTGTGACCGGATAAAGTCGCTTGTACGATGAAAGAAGTACTTTTAAACTTGTATTTCCTAAGTTCGTGAAGTGTGGAGTTTTATTTTCATATAGGACGACGTGCCTATAGGGGATAAAGTTTTGACTTGGGTCAAATCTATTGAAACCGTATGATTTATGTTGCGTTGAAAATGTTTGTGTAAACCTTAAGTTACATCATGTTTGATACGCGGGCGAGCGTTGTCAATGCCAACGTACATACAGCTTAATTGCCTTACCTTCTCATCGCTCGATGTCGCTCACCTAGTAGGTCGAATAAAGATGAGTGCTAGCTAACGTGTGTAGAGCTCATTTGTTGCGACTTGCTTTTGCTCTCCGTCGTTTGTGATAACAAGCCTCACTTCGGATTCTTGTCGGTTTTTGTGCACATATCAAGGCACTCGTCCGTGTTCGGATAGCGTCCACACCTTTGTCTGCAGGTTATTACACGTCGACATCCATCGTTGTCAAAAGCGAATAATTTAATAATGTCGCTTACAACAAATAACATTTAAAAATGTTTGGAGTATTATCAAAATAAATATGTCATTTGACGAATTGTAATTTTCATCATAAATATTATTATTGTTTATCTAATTGTTTAAAAGAATTCGATTTAAGGTTACTAATAATTTCTGCTTGTGTTTAAACGCCGTATCATATTTAATTTTATCAAATAAACGGACCAAGCTGCAGCAGTTTCAATGTCCACGTCCATAAACTGTTAGCGGCAACATGCGGGCAAAATTTTTATCAGGATTCTCGGTTCCCATTTGGGGAGTCTTGTAATCGTTCAGGGTTTAGCCGTCTGCGGTAGATTCAGTCACTACCCGCAGCTACGAGTGGGTTGGGCCTTTTAGGGCACTCTGCTTCTTTTTGTTTCTTATAGGCGTCTTCTTTAACTTTCTTCCTCTTATTCTTGTTGAGGAACAAAGTCAGAATAAGAAGCATAACATTTTTGCTATAAATAAAACATACAAAAGTTTGAGCACCGCTCATATTATAGCTATCAAAGCAAAACGAAAACAATACATTCCAATTGTTGAACAGTAGTCTGATTTCAGTTGTGAGTATAAGCGCTGCATAATGTGTTACCTTACCACGCTTCTAATGGTAGTGATTCTATCTGTTTGTGATGTTACGTTAGGCTTATCGGGAAAAGGTATGTTATTATAACTGTTTAAGGGTGCAAACAAAGCCTCTGCTAACGAAATATCAGTGTCGCCTGCAGAAGTGTTGCCATGTTCTGTTACACAACAGCAGTGTTACAATTAGTTTAAGAGGAATTAATAAATAATTGGTGTTAGATTATTCATATCTAATTTTATCATGTTTACAAATAACATATATATTTTATTAGTTAAAAAATTATCAAAAGATTACATTGTCATCGAGAATGGGTAAGTCATGAGATGTTGTATGTTGGACATGTGGAAGTGGTTGAAAAATCGATTTCAGACTTTGATCAAGACAATCAGAAAGATAGTGGTTTCAGAAGCAACATGTAAATAAATTTAAATAGAATCCAAAAGCGTCAATCTTGTTAAGTATTAAAACATTTTCATATTATTAAATGTACCAAGCCTATACCTATGTATTGCGGTTTGGGGCCTTAACTCTTATTTCCATTCTGTTTACGTCGTAAATTGAACTGCTTGGTTTTTCGGTACTTCAAACCTTCAGTCAGCTAGTGGTAACGTGATATTAAACCGTCTACTTACTCGAACTTGCAGTTAGGTCTGTCTATCAAAATGAGACCTTATTAACTATTCAATTGAAGCTAAAATCGGTTAACTTATACTGGCTTGTTTTAACACATTTATATATGCATTAATTCATAAGATTTACTATTACAATATCGGTATTAGTCTGATGCATTCCCCTTTGAAGGTGACACCACATTGTTAAGAAACAGATCAAAAATTTAAGTCACCTAATTATCTTAAATATAAGACATTATCCTCTGGAAATAATTACGTGTCAATATACAACCTATAAAATTTTAAAGATTTATTGGCATTGATTACGGCGTCAATATGGATTAAAGACACAGGATCGAGTTCCGCTAGAGTCGACTATTTTGTTAATAATATTTCTTAGTTTATATATATATATCTAACTATAAATTTATAATCGCTGAACTCGCTCTTTGATAAGAGAGTTAACGTTTCAAGATTATAAATATAAGATAACGTGTTATGAGAATCTTCATGTTGCTTCTAAAATAATCTTGCCAAGGAAACGTTTCCAAGCGCCCCATTTGTGAAATGTATTATTTTTGTAAAGATAATCTTCTTTCGTCTTTCTTTTGTCCTATTCCCAATTTTATTTGAGGTCAGCGCAACATGTCTTCTTGTTCCATTCTCCACTATCACTCGTTATTTCGACATTCACTCCCTTCTTCAACATATCATCTTTCACACAGTCCATCCATTTTTTCTTCGTTCTTCCTCTCCATGCACACCCATTCAATTTCATGTCCATAACTTTCTTAGTGACATCGTTGTCTCTTCTCAATACGTGACCAGACCAGGAAAGTCTCCTTTCGCTCAATTCTTACAATATTACTAGCTAACCCGTGCCCACTTCGTTGGGCATAATACTAATATCCCCGAAGCGAGCACGAACGCGATCCGAATTAAACCCGAAGCCATCGCGCTCCGTACGCTACCCGTTTTTTCACCCATTTACTTTGCAAAACGGACTACCACGTAAAAGCCTTTTTATTTTTCGGATTTTAATATAAAACCTATGACACTCAGCAACATTGTGTCTTTCTATTGGTGAAAAAAATTTTAAAATCGGTTCAGTAGACCCCGAGATTACCCTTTACAATTTACAAACACACAAACTTTACTTCTTTATAATATTAGTATAGATAAATCGGAAAGTCATTTTGTTTGTTTGTTCCGCTTTCACGCCGTAACTACTGAACCAATTACTTTGAAATTTTGCAGATATAAAGATAAAAGTCCGGGTTAAATAATAGGATACTTTTTATCCTGGAAAAATTTGATATTCTCGAGGAAATACAGAAATATTGTTTGCTTGATGGATGGATTGTAGATGGCGCTGTGTGTCGTTTAAAACAAGGTACAATATTGCAAACGAATATAAACATGTAAATTTAGAAGCTAAATTTCCGAGGGATGACGTACAATTTGTTTTATTGTCTAAACTGTTTTTCAAAGCAAATCTAGTTTTTCTATAATAGGGGCTACTTTCCCCTTCCCCACAAAATCAAAATCAACTTTATTCAAATATGACTTTATAGAAAGCTCTTTTGAATCGTCCAAATTTTTTACTACAACCCATTCAGAACGTATTTTTAGCTGATAAGGCGCAAGAAACTTATCGGCTTTATCAAAAGTAATAACAACATTTACAATAAATTATGTCGTTATCATACAATGTACATATGTGTTTACAATTTATACGGGAAAACAAATATTTACACCTGAGAATGTAATATCTTCAAATCAACACCAAGCATTGGCATCATTTAAATAATCATTGACTTTGTAATAGCCCTTACTCATTAGCGTCTTTAACCCTGATATATTCATTCCTCACATCCATCTATTGTAAGGATAATATTTAATCCTAATCTGTTACTGTAATTTGTATTATATTATACTTCAATATTTATTTTAATCGAGCATTAGCGAAATATCATATGACATGTGAGCAACATTGCATCAAAAGATGGATGACATAATAGGTGGAAAGCAGTCAAACTGAAATAGTGTTTGTTTAATCTAAACAAGTTTTTTCATTTTGTCTTATATCAAAATAAATAGTGAAAGTGAGCTTACAGTAAAATCCAATCCAATCAATACTAATATATAAAGAAGTAATGTTTGTGTGTTTGTATATTTGTATATTTGTATATTTGTTAAATTGTAAGGGGGTAATCTCGGGATCTACTGAACCGATTTTAAAAAATTCTTTCACCAATAGAAAGCCACATTATTGCGGAGTGTCATCATCATCATCATCATCATCGATTTTTAAAAAATTCTTTCATCAATAGAAAGCCACATTATTGCTGAGAGTGTCATCTCATCATCATCATCATCATCATGTTCGCGTTCGTGCTCGGTTCGGGGATTATTAATGTTATGCCCAACGAAGTGGGCGCGGGTCAGCTAGTAATATATAAAATAAATATATAATATATTATACAAATAAATAAAATAAATATTTCTTACACTTACACCAATTAGCCTAGTCCAAAGTAAGCTCTGCTAGTATTATGGGATCTAGGGTAACAGATAGACACATACATATACAAATATTTGTGATACAGATATATATTAACAACCATTACTAAGGTAGAAATGCTCGTATTTATCACATTAACATCTGCCCCCACCGGGAGTTGAACCCGGGACCTTTGAAATCGGTATACTAACCACTCGACTACCGAGGTCGTGAAATATATATACTTACTAACTTACGTTATGAATTCGAAACATACTTAATTAATGAAATAACTTCTGTGTAAGTTTCATAATAACAATTAAATCGCAATTCAATGCCATTGTTTTCCAAGTAGTTCCTTTTGTTCAACAATGCTTCAAACTTTACATGTGAACTTTAAAACTGCTCTTATGTCATCCCTAATAGCGCTGACTTTCGCAGAGCAAGCGCAAAGTATGACATGCTGCTATGCTTCTGTGTATTACATCATAATTTTGTGATTGCATGTTTGTATTTTGTTAGAATTTTATTGAAATTATCATGTACAATAGATACCGCGTCATTGTTTACATTTGCACAACATAAACCACCGCTATTACAAGAGACGTAAAACGTTCCGCAATTAACGTTCAGACGTGATAGACAAAAGTGATAGAGTTTTGAAGGAAAACTTGCATGTCTTTGATCTATTTAACTTAAATGTAAGTGGTAAAAATCCCGAAAATAGCGTAGCTACGAGTAAAACTCTTTTAATGTTCAGTAGGAATATTATATAATTTGATTACATTTGACGCATCAAATTTGCGAGAGATTGATCGTATGTGAGCAGGATTTATTCATCACTGGTTAAAACAATTCCTGTCTCTAGCAATTGACATTAATAGTTTGTGTAGGTTATAATCATATCTAAATAT
Source organism: Scirpophaga incertulas (assembly GCA_036419045.1). Classification (NCBI taxonomy): domain Eukaryota; kingdom Metazoa; phylum Arthropoda; class Insecta; order Lepidoptera; family Crambidae; genus Scirpophaga; species Scirpophaga incertulas. The sequence goes on along the minus strand of CM071631.1, from coordinate 37,769,541 downwards.
ATAAAAGAAGAAACTGACTGACTGACATATCAACGCACAGCCCAAACCGCTGGTCCTAGAGATTACAAATTTGGCACGTAGGTTTCCTTTAAGGTGTAGGGGTGCACTAAGGAAGGATTTTTCAAAATTCATCCCTTAAGGGGGTGAAATGGGGATCCAAAGTTTGTATGGAGAAACAAGATTTGTTTGAATATTTTAGTCGAAACTTCGCAGGAGTACTCCTAACAATAAATGAGTAAACACGTCTTTCAGGATTTTTGAAAATTCAACCCCTAAAAGGGGGAAATGGGGTGTCAAAATCTGAATATCGACAATGGGTATTGTTTCTATGGTTTATCGGGTCGCTGATTACGAAAACAACAATGATTTCAAAATCCAACGTGGCGGACGTGAAATAAACGTTAGTGTTTGTATAAATGATGGAATAGACTGACTGCCGTCGCGCATACAACAGATCCGTAGTATTTTAACTTTAAAAATATAATTCAGTATAGAATCACAATAGTTATAATTTAAATAGTGTCAATAAGGTTGGAAGAGGTTCACTGTTATAGTGAAGCAACATAGTTTTGAAACTTGGTGATTATTATCAGTTTCGAGTTCGGAATTCATCTACGATTTTAAGTGATCACAACATTGCAAGCTTTTGAAAGGATATCAGGTGTAAAACAGTTGAAATTGTGAGTGCAAAACAGCCGAGATTGAGAACAAGTGACAATAGAATCATAGGCTTTCTAAAGCAGTGCAATAATTGAAGAATTTTGGAAAAGAAAAATAAGATTGTAATTTTTACAAAGTGGGTATTTTTGTATCACTGTTCCGGAGACCGCGTTCCTATACTTCCTATCGAGCAAATTTTTGTATTGACGTTTTTCTATAATAATTTTGCAATTGCTCTTTGAGTCTGGTTGGCGTTTGAGTACACCAAACAGACTGCGTATAAACTTTGGTTGTTCCTTTAATCAACCGACATGTCTCCTACAAAAAAATGTTCCGGTTGCCTCGGTAACATAAAAGGGGGCGATTATTTGCAATGCCCCTTTTGTGAACAATTTTTCGATGTCGATTGTGCAAATGTTCCTGTTAAAAGTTCAGAGCAATGACCAAAGAGCATAAGTGTGCCTGGAAATGCCCAGATTGTGCCATGAAGCAGAAGAAAACAGGTGATAATTCTAATACACCTGTACGGCAATCATCAATTATTCACGGATCAGCGGGGGGCAGTTTTGTGGAAATGGATGATTCAGCAAATGTTACCCAGCGTAATAAGTCCCAGCAATCAAAACAATCAAAGAAGGGTGTAGTAATCGGTGACGTCGCTGAGGAGCGTTTGCGTTCTATTGTGAGGCAGGAACTCGCGGAAGTGATGAAATCTACTATGAAAAGTTTGATCAGGGAGGAGTTGTCGAACATTACAGGACAGTTGTCGAGTTTCCACGACTCTCTGACGTACTTCAATGACTGTTTTGAAAATCTCAAGAAAGATAATGAAAAGTTCAACACCACTATGAAAAAACTTGAATCCGACAACAATGAACTTCGTGGAACTGTAACTGACTTAACAAATCGATTGTCCCTACTGGAGCAAACTTCACGTGAGTCCAACGTAGAGATCAATGGGGTTCCTGAAAAAAAGTCAGAAAATTTAGTCAATGTTTTCTTGCGGATGACTCAGTCTATAAACTATTCAATCTCAAGTGAAGATGTGCTCCATGTTACTAGGGTGGCGAAACTCAATCGTGACAACAACCGTCCGCGTTCCATTATCGCCAAGCTTCGTAGTCCTCGACAACGTGATGCCCTGCTGGCTGCGGTCGCGTCTTTCAACAAAAAGAACCCTAAGAATAAATTAAATTCCACTCATCTAGGTCATGAGGGGCTTAGTACTCCTGTATTCGTAGCAGAACATCTTACACCAACCAACAAATCGCTACATGCAGCTGCTCGCCTTAAATCCAGGGATCTGTCTTATAAATTTGTGTGGGTTCGTAATGGACGTGTCTATGTCAGAAAAGATGAGTTTAGTCAAGCCATACAAATCAAGAATATTGACAGCCTTAAGCATATGGAGTAACTTGTTTTTTTTTATTATTATTTCTTAAAATCCTAATTTGATATGAATGTTTTAGCGATTATTATATTATCTTAATGAATATATATTACCAAAATCTAAGAGGAGTTAGAACTAAGACAGCGGAGATGTACCAGAATATAGTACAGACAAATTACAAAATTTTAGCTTTTACTGAAACATGGTTGAATAACAATATTTGTAATGGTGAGTTAATCGACGATCGCTTATATAATGTTTATCGAAGAGATCGTTGCTCTTCTTCAAATACGAAATTGGATGGTGGTGGAGTTATGGTGGCCATCTCACGTGATGTAGATTCTTACCGTGTTAAAGATTGGGAATCAAATCGTGAGGACTTGTGGATTGTAATTAATATAAAGTGTAATAACATTTACAAAAAAGTGGGTCTTTGTGTTGTGTACATTCCACCACCGGTAAAAGCTGAGAATCTCAAGGAATTTTGTAACGCTGCTAGTAATGTAATGAACAAAGTTGATGAAGTCATCATTATGGGTGATTTCAATCTAGGATTCATTAAATGGTCTCAGCAAAGTCACTGTAACTTTCTATCACCTGATAATTATGACAATGCTTTGGGCAATATCCTTGTTGATTTTATTTATTCAAATAACTTATTTCAATTCAATCATGTTTTAAATTGCGATAACAGAACTTTAGATTTGATTTTATGTTCAATGTGTAGATTGCAGGTGGTGCAGCCTCTTGATCTCTTATGTAAACTAGATGCCAGGCATCCGAATCTATTGTTAAAGCTTCCTCTGGAACATGAGCCGAACTTTCCTAATAAATCAAATTGTAACTTTAACTTCTTCAAGGCTAATTATATTGCACTTAATTCTGATTTAACTGCTGTTGACTGGTATGAAGTATTCTCGCACTGTACCGGGGTTGATTCAATGGTAGAGATTTTTGAGAACATCTTAAATGCATTAATTGAGAAACATGTTCCTAAGCGTAGCAGTAAGAGGTATGCAAATCCGCCTTGGTTTACCCGAACTTTAATTGTGTTAAAGTCAGAACAGGAAAAACTTAGACGTAGGTACATGAAATATAAAAACCCCAGAGATAGGCTCGAGTATGAAATTCTCAGGACTCGATGTAATAAATTGGCTCGGAAATGTTACGCAAATTATAGATCCGGCCTCGAAAGTAGTATTAATGAGAATCCACAGGCTTTCTGGAGATATGTTAAAGATCAGCGTAAGGGACATTCAAGCATGCCTAAACGAATGTACTTGGGGCAAACTTCTGCTGAAACTGGTTCCGAACTGGCTGATTTGTTTGCGGATCATTTTTGCTCAATGTATGTGAATACGTCAATCAGCTATGCTTCAGAAATTCGAAGCGAAGGCGACGTGCACAGATCACTGAGCTCGGTTAGTATTTCGGAAAGTGACATATTGAAAAAAATTAGGGGCCTGGACATACGCAAGAGTGCAGGGCCTGACGGAATTCCGGCTGTATTTGTACAGCGTTGTGGTTTATCTCAGTGTCGTCCGCTGTTTTTAATTTTTAACAGATCCCTACAATCTGGTAAATTTCCTAATTCCTGGAAGAAAGCGCGCGTTATTCCAATTCACAAAAAAGGAGACGAAGGTGATGTGGCCAACTATAGACCTATTTCTATATTGTCGTGTTTCTCCAGACTGTTTGAGTCACTAATATGTCCCATCATTGCAAGTCATATTGAACCAATCTTGAGTGACTCACAACATGGATTCCGTAAGGGTCGTTCAACTGAAACCAATTTGATTGTCTACACATCTTATCTGTCTCGAAACATGGATGCAGGAAGGCAGATTGATGCCATTTACACAGATTTTTCTTGTGCCTTCGATAAGGTCAATCATAATATACTTTTATCTAAATTGGAGGCCAGTGGCATACATGGCTCATTACTCATGTGGTTTAAGTCGTATCTTGAGAAGAGGACTCAGCTCGTGGCAGTGAATGGCTTTGTCTCTCGAATGTATTATGCCAGTTCCGGTGTGCCTCAGGGATCTAACCTGGGCCCTATACTCTTCTCTATATTTGTGAACGATGTTTGTAGTATCATTAAACACAGTAAGGTCTTATTGTTTGCTGATGACTTAAAATTGTTTCGGGAGGTGTCTTCAAGTGTTGATTCGCTAAAGTTGCAAAGTGACTTGGATGGGTTGAGCTCCTGGTGTTCCACCAATGAAATGACTCTTAATCTAAAAAAATGTTTCCACATCAAATTCACAAAAAAGAAAGTGCCTCATTCCAATAGATATAACATTTTGGGACAGCAACTCACCGAGGTTACTGAGATTCTTGATCTGGGGGTGACTCTAGATTCAAAGTTACAGTATGCGTCACATGTTAAAAATATAGTCAATGGGTCAGCGCAGATGCTTGGATTCCTCAAACGTTGCACGGGAGGGTTTCACACTAAGACTAAAACTTTACTGTATAATTCTCTTGTGCGCAGTAAACTGGAGTACGCTAGTTCAGTTTGGAACCCATCTTACGCTGTGCATTCCCAAAGAGTGGAGAGTATTCAACGTTCCTTCACGAGGCATCTAGCTTTCATCACCCAGGGTATTTCCCATAGGTGCCCATATGGTCAGAGGTTGAAATTTTTTGACATGTCCTCACTAAGAACGCGACGAACTGCCCGCGATGTACTTTTACTTCACAAAATAGTGAATGGTCAAACGGGTTGCAGTGACCTGCTGGGGTGCGTCTCTATTTATGTGCCATTCAATATGCCCCGCTACCCGATTGCTAATCTACTTCGCGGTCCTTCATCACGAACCAATCTGGGCTCTAATGCTCCTATTAATAGAATGTGCAAACTGTACAATAGCTTGGATAGTAGTGACAAGGTGGATATTTTTCATGATTCGTTTCGGTCCTTTCGTATTAAAGTAATGAGGCTTTTATACCACTCAGCAGCTCCATTGTAATGCTTTGTTGTTGTTTAATGCTTTTTTCATCTATTTAATGTACGTATAATTTTAATTAACTTGAATTTAATATGTATACATATATGTATTTTTTCTTCACTATCTTATGTAATAATAATAATTAATAATCTAATGTAATAATAATTTTTTGTGTGAATTTTGCAATGATGGTTAATGATTATGTAATTAATTTAATTTTAAGGTTTTTGATCTGTTAATTGTTGTAGGAATGTTGTGTCACCTACAAGGGTGTGTGTATCGGACTGATACCAACTCAGTATTTTTTTTTTAATAATGTGTTAATGCATGCACTGCTGGTGTCCTATCAATAAATAAATAAATAAATAAATAAATAGCAATCAGCAACTATGGGGGTTCCCCAGGATGCAATATTGGGTCCTCTACTGTTTCTAATATATATAAATGACCTTCCTTACTACATTACAGAATCGTGTGAGACAGTATTGTTTTGCAGATGATACTTCTTTACTATTCAAAGTTGATAGACAAAAGGAATGTTATGACGATGTAAATAGTGCTCTCTCGAGAGTTCTGTATTGGTTCACAACTAATAATTTGTCTTTAAATTCTAAGAAAACAAAATGTATCAAATTCTCTTTGCCCAATGTAAGGCAGGTTGATACTAGTTTAAATATGAATGGTGATGTCATTGACTTGGTAAATAATACTAAATTCTTAGGCATTACGTTAGATTCACGACTACAGTGGGATCCACATATTGAAACTTTGGCAATCAAACTTAGTTCAGCGGCGTACGCAGTAAAAAAGATTAGACTTTTAACTAATGTTGAAACGGCAAGAATTGTTTATTTCAGCTACTTTCATAGTGTTATGTCCTATGGACTGCTGCTATGGGGATCAGCGGCTAACATTGAAAGTATTTTCCTTTTACAAAAAAGAGCGATTCGTGCTATTTACTGTTTACGGGCTAGAGAATCCCTAAAAGAATTGTTCAAAGAAATTAATATTTTAACTTTAGCTAGTCAATATATATATGATAATTTAGTTTTTGTATATAGAAACTATAATAAATTCAATAAAAACAGTGATCTACATAATGTGAATACTAGAAACAAAAATAAACTTGCCGTTCCAATGTTCAGACTCCATAAAACTAGCTGTTCGTTCTTGGGGAAATGTATATCTATGTTTAACAAGCTTCCGCAAAGTGTCATTGATTTACCTTTATATAAATTTAAAATCCATATCAAAAATACACTCATGAGTAAAGGTTATTATAAAGTAAGTGACTATCTAAATGATCACAGTATTTGGAATAGGGACACTATTCATAGAGCCATGTTTGGTAACATTGTTATAATATTGTATTATTTTATATGTGTATGTAAACATACATACGACTGTAATCGTATTAGGTATGATTGTGTCTTATACTATGTTGTATTTTTGTATTATATTATTATAATTATTAACATTGAAAAGAGGAGATAAAAAATAGACCTTCAGAGTTTCTTGCCTGTTCTTCTCGAGAAGGCTCTCCCAATTTCCGAACAGGTGTCGAGTCAATATATTTTTTCTTTTTTTTTTCCTTATTCGTACGTACGGACAAGGTTTTTGTTTTTTTTTTTTTTTTTTTATTATTTAAGCTTTTTTTTGTTTTGTTTGTTGACGTCAATAAGTGCCTGTAAAGGTCTATGTTGAATAAATATTATTTTGATTTTGATTTTGATTTTGATCATTTCTTTAAAAAAATATGGGAACCTCCTTCACTAAAACGTCATATACCGAAACTCCCAAAATGTTAGAAATTCTTTTCCGAGAAGCGTATCTAAATTGGTTCAGCCAAACATGAGATAATCGCGGACAAACATACATACTTACATACGTACATAAAACATACGGGTCACACTGAGAAGCCCCTTTATATAGATGGTTGAAAAATACGATTAGTACGCGGGCGAAGCCACGGGCATAAGTTAGTATATTATAAGAAGATCCACGCTATTGTAAGGAGAATGACGTAACTTTTTACAAAACACTAGATACTTGAGGGTCTGAATTAATTTATGCAAAAGAAATTCAACTAATATTTAATAGGGTAATTTGAAAAACATGACGTGTTCACTCGTCGACAAGTAAATGAGAAATGAAGTCGCCACGAAGCCTCCGAGTACGAGAGTGCTCGGATAAATTCGGCTGCTGTCGAACGCTACATAGTACACGTAGCGCCATCTGTTTTTCGTTAGCGACAACACGGAAAAATGACGGACAGCAATCCCCGGGCCAACAGATTGCACTTGCTTTTATACCCTCCGTAGACATATTTTTTTCATATCTCCTATATAGTAGTTTTTATTGTATCATATATATGCTGTATCGTATATTGCTTCCTATCGCAGGTCTGCTGGTAGAAATTTCTTTAGAAATAAGCAGAACCTACGTACCTCTTTATTATATATTGTGTACATAAATAAATAATAAAATTGATGATTATGTATAACAATGAACACACGTTTACAAATCAATTATTTCTAAATTCCAGGTAACTACTGCAGAGACCCTGACACGGGAAAATTGTATGCTGTTAACAGCACGTGGACTGCAACGTCGTTCTGTGGCAATTACACATGCAAAATAAGAAGAAAATCACGAACCGACATTAAAGTACCGATTAGAGAGTTTGTAGTGAACGTAAGCATAACTAAAAATAGTACCGAGAAATCACTAGAACATTTGAACAATACGGGGACCGAAGAAACGCCTTCCACATCAAAAAATACAACTCCACTACTCAAAAACGAGGAAACTAACGATAAGATCATCGATCGTACTAATGACGAAGAGCTAAAACAGACTAAATCGTCGTCCGACACTGAAGACAGATATCTGACAGAAGATGAAGTAAATATCCTATCTCAGCTACTGCGACATATCAAAAAAAGTGACCTCGAAGCGATAGTGGATATTTATAATTTAGCTCAAGAAGTTTACAAACAAATAGATACAGAAACTGAAAACTCTGAGGCACAAAGTACTGAACCAAGTAATGAAAATGTGAAAAATAAGCATTATTGGTATGAACCATTACATCTAAATGATAAACCAGATGTTAACACCGAGTCACCGATGACGCAAGCGTTAAATTTAGATAAAATATCGTACTTTCAAGAACCTTTAGTAAGGAAAGGTGTTAGAGTGCTACCCTATCACAAACCATTGTCAAATTTCCAAAGGCAAGCATCATATAAACAACAACCGATCACGAATATGAAGCCATGTGACACAGAACGATCAAAAATCTTTCCAGTTATTCCATCACAAGAAAATGAGGTATACAGGAGTCTTGTTCAAAAACCTTTCATGGTACATACCCAGAGGCCTATACAACCATCTGTCTTATTACCATATCCGTTTTCGAATATGCGGCAAAAAGATACAAATAGTATCTATCCAAATTCGGGCAAACTCGATGCAAATTTACAGAAAACAAAATTCTACGAGTATAATTCCAAAAAGAACACACCTATGATGGACACCTATGCCAATATACCTCATGTAGGTAATACGAATCACAAAACATTTTATAGAGCGAACAAAGGCGAACGTTTTTTTGACACAATTTTTGAAAATCACAACGTAGAAACCAGAAATACAGCTAAATGGCAGAGAGATGCTCTATCTGTCAATGTTTTGGACGAATTAAGGGCGCATTATGATGCCAAGATGAAATTTACGCCACTGACTTTGAAAAATATGAAGAAAATTGAGAAGATGGGTAATGGAGTGATAGCAAATGAAGTCGGTATCAAAACAGAAAGAAACAGTGAAAATCAGAACTTACATGATGGAGATATGTTTGAAGTATACTTTGAAAAGACATTGTAAGTATTATAGTACATTTCTGCCGCGCTTTGTGGGCCGCTGATGATGGCCTTGAGTTTGAGCTGAGCTGTACTAAAATCGAAGCTATCATAACGTGGCCGGTGACGCATTGCACACCAAGGTTAGCGTTTTCTTTCAGAGAGAATACTTATATCTGTACTAAGGATTCATTCGTCATTTTTTCATCAACTATATTAGGTTGATTAAGGCCTTAGTTAACCGTTAACTACGTTGGTTAGTGCGGATTGGTTTACTTCAAATATACCTAGGAATTTCTCCGCAGGTGTATCCAAATTCCCTCAGGATACTTTTCATTACCGTAGAAGCACCTGTTTATCGGAAATTCAAAAAAATACATATTGATAGGATTGATCCCGGATCCAAAATCACACGATTCGAATACTAGTGCTGACAGCACAGCGTCACTGACGCTCTGCTGACTGCTGACAGCGACACTGACTAGCTGGTTGGTGCCCGCGACTTCGTCTGCGCGAGATTAGTATTTCGAATAGCTTATTTTATATAGCGTGGTGTATGTATTTATAAATTGTTGCATATGTGTTATTTTGATGTATATAATCTATAATATTGTAAAGTTTCATTAAAACCCATTCAGTAGTTTTTACGTGAAAGAGTTACATACATCCATCCATACATACAAACATTGACGGTCATGATATTATGAGTAAGGATGATAAAAAAAATAAAAATATATCATATGGAATTCAACATATTTATTTGCAATTCCAAATTTTTAACCCCCGACGCAAAAACGACGGGGTGTTATAAGTTTGACGTGTCAGTGTGTGTGTCAGTGTGTGTGTCAGTGTGTGTGTCATTGTGTGTGTCAGTGTGTGTACTCGTATGTGTCTGTCTGAGGCAACGTAGCTCCTAAACGGATGATTCGATTTTAAAGCGGTTTTTTAGATTATCAAACGACTAGCTTTCTGCCCACGGCTTCGCCCGCGTGGATTTCGGGATTGGGTCTATAGAGGGTTAAGGGTCATAGCTTTTGCCAACGGCTATATATGCGCGGAAGTCGGTTTATGGCGCGAAGGTTTTATCGCGCTTCCCGTGGGACTATCCGTTGTTCCGAGATAAAAATACCACAAAACATTGCATAAGAATCACTCTATCTATTGATGAAAACCGCATGAAAATCTTTGCAGTAGTTTTTGAGCGAAGCCTTTATTGCGCATCCCGTGGGATCTGTCGATTTTTCCAGGATAAAAAGTAGCCTATGTTACTCTCCATCCCTTCAACTATCTCCACGTAAATTCGTCGCTCCGTTTTGCCGTGAAAGACGGACAAACAGACAGACACACTTTCCCATTTATAATATTAGTATGGATAAGAAACGCTAGTAACTCGGAAAATTGTTTAAAACGTAACTGTACACCAAACACATTTTTTCACATTCATAATTATTTCATTTATTGTTTTCATGCTATACATTTTAATTTATACAACACGTGCTATACATATATCAAATCAAATAAAAAAAATACTTTTCAAACTTCATTTTACAATCAATTGTGTTTGATTGATTTTTTTATTTGCTGCGCGATTGATGCATATGTCTACGGGGGAGACCATGTAATGGAAAGAACCTTATTTTTTCTCCCTGTATATTTCAGACAAATAAACTGAACTAAACTTCCTTTGTAAAACTTAAACAAGTTCACATTATATCACATTCATAATCAGAAAGCTCTAGTTTCTTTGTGTTATTTACTAAATTAAAAAAAAATTGACACAAACATTGTTATCGTCACCTCTTATCCATTAAAATTTCCTCCTATCATTTAAAATTCCTAATTCTTTCTCTAACGCGTGTAACCCATCCACTTTCATACTTCATGAACTTTAGTAACATGGTCATCTAATGTCTCTCAATTTTTCAATAATTCCCAGTTCATATCGATTTGATTAAAATTTAATGTAATTAATAGTGCTCGGAACAAGTAGTTTAATTTTATGTACTTGCAGAAAGTTAGTCAATGTAAGCGTAACATGGATATTCCTTTTTTTCTTTGAGGGGGGGAAATGCAACCTTGTGCACCATGACACCGCCCTGGCAAGACGCGGCCGTGTTCGGGGCTCTGTGGTCAAGAGGACCGGCCTACCCACTGAAACCCCCCCGAGTTCTCTGGGCCCATACGGGGCACATGGCGGGGTGCGCTCTCACGATTCGACTTCCATGTGTCCCGGGGCCGGCTCGACCAAGAGTTGGTCAAGCCACCGCCAAAGGAGGGACTGTCCGAGAATCCCTGGACAGTCCCCCAGACAGAGAGACTTCACCACGGCGTTCGCGCTTAGCCGGACGCGCACGCAGCCTCACGGTAGGGTCACTAGACAGGCAACACCGCGCTTGCGTGTACCCGCCTTCGCCTACCAATCCGTCTGCGGCGGAGAGGAGCGGCCTCGACGTCCTCCTCCCGCTCCCTCTCCGCGGCCTCCTGCTGCGAGATGACGCTATCGCAGAAGGAGGCGACATCCTCCCATTCCGCCTTGCCGCAGAGTATGGCCACGACCACGCTCGGCAACGAGAGGTCGCTGTTTCCCAGTGCAGCGGTTAGTTCGCTGCGCTGTTGTTACCACGCCGAGCACACTGACAGTGTGTGCTCGGACGTGTCGTCGGGAGCACCGCAGTGGTGACACCGCGGCGTCATCTCCCGACGTGCGATCTTGTGCAGGTAGTGGCCGAAGCAACCATGCCCGGTCAGTACCTGCACCATGCGGAACGAGAGGCTGCCCTGCCGGCGCCCAACCCACTCCTCCAACAACATGGATAAACCTTTTTTTTTTGAGGGGGGGAAATGCGACCTTGTGCACCATGACACCGCACTGGCAAGACGCGGCCGTGTGTGGGGCTCTCTGGTCAAGAGGACCGGCATACCCACTAAACCCCCCCCCCCCCGAGTTCTCTGGGCCCATACGGGGCACATGGCGTGAACATGGGTACCTAAAAGTTTCTGCTTTTATTTGCTATTCGTTTCTTTACGCTTTTATTGTAAAATTTTATGTTTACAACTTATTATTACAACAATAACTTAAAAGATGAAATACTATTTTGAAAGTTCAATATAATATTTTTACAATCTCTGAAAATAGTAAGTTCCCAGGCATATCCATACTATTGATGTCACAAAATCGCAAGTACATAAAATCAAACTACCTATTCCGAGCGCTAGTAATTGATAAAATTAATTAAATTCAAATAATTTGATAACTATTATGTATAAGGTTACATGTTTTACGAGACGAAATACTTAATAATAATAGACGGTTAACAGTTAAATTAAATTATATTATTGTCAACAAAACACTTTCCTTGTTTTCCTAAAACGTCGTCTAACTGAACGTACCAAAGAAAGGAAAATTAATACAATAAAAATGTCTACAAACGTATTGTAATCATTCATACGGCCATTATATGCCGTATAATGCCACCCTTAAGCGTAAAAACATGACAAATACGCAGGGACAAAAACAACACTCCTCGGCAGATGATGCTCACCCTTTTGATAATGTTTTTGTTTAAACCTTCTGTTGTAATGAAAGGATCTCCCTTTAACTCCCTGTTTATTTTTGAAACACTTTCCCAGGTAGCGACGTTTCACCTAGAGGATATTTATAAAACTAGAGACACTTTTATGGGTAAATGCATAGCCTTTTACGACCTCCTCTAGACTTCGTAGTCGAGTGGTTCAAGGTGTCTCTGAGGTCCCGGGTTCGAATCCCGGTGGGGGCAGATGTTTGCGTGATGAATGCGAACATTTATACTTAGTCAGTTGTTATAATATATTTCTACCAAAGGAGATGTCCCATATTGGTTTATAGTAACTAACTCGGGTAAATTTGATATATTTGGATAGAAGGCTCTAAAAGAAAGTAATCGCCGTTAGTCATGTTATTTTCAAGACCCCCGATTTTTAATAATTCGTATTCTAGTATAATAAAAATGAAATATATTTAATGCAATAATTACACATTGCTTAAAAAAATTATCAACAAGCTTTTAAAACTCTAAATGCATACATAATTGCTTTAATGAACCGAATATTTCTAATTTTGAGATGTTTTTAACTAACAAAATATAGGGACTGCTATGTTACTTAATGTATGTTATCTAGAGCCAGAAAAAAATATTAATAAAAAATCAACTGACAAGTCAGACACCTGCTGTCAATGTCATGGTTTTGATTTTATGATTATGATCAGACCAACAATAGTATATTAATCTGTGACATAGAGTAAGATACCGGTAGTGTTTAACATGTTTTAATTATTTAAAAATAATTGGGGGTGGTAAAAATATTTCTTTTATTTGTTTCATACTTCATATTTTTTCGGCTTTCAATTTAATGTAGTTTGGTGTTTGTTAGTTAACGCTGATCACAAAAAACCAACCTCCTTGTAATAAGAGGACATCTCCTTTATTTAGGACAACGGATAGACGTACATATATTATATATTAATACATGTACGTCTATCCGTTGTCCTAGATCCCATAACACAAGCCTTACAGAGCTTACTTTGAGCTAGGCTCTTTGGTGTAAGTGTAAAAAATATTTATTTATTCATAAACAAAAAGTTCCACAAAATGTTACCGAATTGCCTTTTCACAAATTTAAATTATGTCAAAATATTTTTATGTTAAGTTAAAGTTAGGGATAGCTTAAACGATAACAATGCTTGGGTTTAATTTTAAGAACTAATAGTGATATTGTTAAATATATTGAATAAAGTAAATAATTCAAAGTCAAATTAAAAAAAATATATTCAGTCTAGGCTGTTAGAAGCACTTGTGAAAGTCGAAAAGCTACGCCATCGGTTCGCAAATCTACGGCGGGAGACCTTGTACTGAGAAGAACCGGCAAGAAACTCAGCAAGGGCTGTTTCTTTCCCCTGTATTAAATAGATACAGAGTCGTCAATTTGGAAAATGACTTCAATATGGATAATTCATGAAGTCACTTTCCATTACATAAACCTATAGAAAATACAACTAATAAAAATATAATTTGAAAACATGCCTATATTAGGAATGCCGTGTCATACAGTTTTAAATGAAAATATTTGAGTTAAATTAAAATTATAATAAATACGAGTAGTACCCAGTATAGCAAAGAGCAGACTCATCTCCGCTGGCAGCACCCGTTCACGAGCATGACGCATGAACCAGCCATCGCTTCGCTCAACCATGTTTTAGGGAACGTAACGATCCGCCTCACACGACACTGCCGAAGAGATTTTAATGAGAGTATGACTACCCCTAAACCACAAAAGGATACAAATTACCAAAAGCAAGTACCTGTGTACATTATCACAACTATGAAAAAAACAACCGCAGGACACGCGCATACAATCATCTAAGAACCAGAAGTCATTTATTATGATAGAGATCGGATAATCGGATGCATATTTACCTAAAGTTAATTTTTGGCTCACAAATTATGGAAGCGGCTTTTTAAAATACATTTTGTTAAATGAAAATCCAGGGAAAATACGGGACTGCAAATTTAACGTAGTGATATTGTTTGAAAATTACTAAATTAGCACGTGGTATTTATTTTCAAAAGAAAACTTTATTAATGCAACATGTTCCATACCTCATACCTCCTTCCATACTTTGTCAAAAACTAAATTAGGTAAATAAATAAACATCCGGCTATCCAATTCCGCAATCCCGGGATTTTTATTTAACAAAACAATAAAAAGCCGTTTCCATACTTTGTCTTAAACTAACTTTAGGTAAATATGCATCCGATTATCCGATCTCTAATTATGATACAAGTAACAAAATAATTGCTCATACATCTTTTGGTTGTTGTGTCATACAGAATAAATATAAAATTACACAAATATAATGAAAGATACAATAATTATGAATTTATTTAAATTTGTAAGGGAAGGTTTAGACTATTTGTCTGAGTCAACTTCTGATTAACGACTCTGAAAATACAGAGAGAAAATAGCCTTTGCTGATTATTTCCAGTACAAGACCTCCCGCCGTAGACTTGTGAACCAATGGCGTAGCATATTTTATGTGCAAAAATTATTTGAAGATACGATACGATAAGATTTGAAGAATACAGTTATGATTAAGATAAGATAAAGTTACTAAAAGCTTAGAAGCTTTTAGATTGGATCTAGATTCGTATCATTTTGGATCTCTGTGAAATTCAGCAACTCTGAGAACGAACTGGGAGCATCGCGGTCTAATCTTTATTGATGATGAAGTGTCTGTAAAGGCCATTGTTGAATAAAATTAATTTTAATTTAATTTATTTTATTTTAATTCATTATAAGCTTCATTATTATTGATTTAATTAGTGATTATTTTTCATCTACTACCCTTTGTAGATAATACGACTGTCAAAATTATAAAACTACATATTGAAGTACATTAAAGTATATGTATTTTAATATAAATTACCGAGTACACGATAGTTACCTATATATTCAGCGTAGCTCTGTCTATTATATCCGGTTTTTCAAAAGCAAACTTATATTCTAGCCCGGCACTCCAACTATCCCTAACCGCATACTGAATTGAATCACAACACGGTCATTTGTTTTTCCATCCAGGAAACTATATATTCCCGTAGTAAAATTCTTATGCTCTTCCTCGGGTTTCGCTACTTTTTCACTTCTTTCATTCTTTACTTTGTTTCGTTGCTCATGCTACGAGGGCAGATATCCTAAATTAATTAAAATCCTAATAATAACATATTAGAAACGCGAAAGTTTGAAAGTATGGATGGATATTTATTACTCTTTTAGTTAAAAAAATACTGAATGGATTTAATAAAACTTAACAATAATATAGCTTACACATCAGAATAAAACATAGGTAATCTTAATATATATATTTCTTGTGTGCGTGTGTATGTGACTGAACTCCTCCTAAACGACTGGACCAATTTTGATGAAATTTTTTGTGTGTATTCCAGGGGGCTTGAGAATGGTTTAGATTCACAATACGGTCATATAGATATTGTTTTTCAGCTAAATTATTTATTTAAAAACATTTGAGACAACGTGAGACAACGTGACATTTGAGACATTTGACATTTGAGACATTTGACAGGACAACGTCTGTTGGGCCAGCTAGTAATTTATAAAGATATACGCTCCGCTAATATAAGCTACCTGAAATATTAGTAGACGAAGACGCGGGCATCATCTAGTGCGTAATAAGACTAATAAGTGTTTATAATTTGTGTTGGTGCTTTGCAGATGTCGATCAGAACTCGAGCTTGGATTCTACAAAATGGGCAATCTATCTCAACCATACCCAGCTTGCTGTCCACAGAAGATAGAAGAACATATGCAATTTTTTACAAGCCGAACTCTGTAGCTTAGCTTCATTTAAATGTGAATATAACATGCAAGGAAATTAGGTGGGATTTTTCAGTGTGTCTGTGCAGTAAGAAAGATTTTTTTATAATCTATAAATAATTAGATTACTGAATCTATTAAAACTATAATAATGAGAGTAAGTTTAAATTAAGGATAAATAAAATATTTATTTTGTCCGCTGTATTTATTTATTTCGCTCTTCTTCGCCTTCTTAACCAATTAGATTAGAATTTATCAGGTATTTTTATTTATGTTATATAGGGGCAAAATTAGCAAATGGATCATCTGATAGTAAACAGGTACTACCCCCTATAGACACACCGAGGTAGACACAGATTCGTTTCCGAACATGTAATATAATTTTCATCCCACCACCTCGGAAAGTGTAATTTTGCGCTTCGAAATCTGGCTGGAAAATTCTATTTTATTCGCTTGAGCGGCAAAGTAGATTTGAATTTAGAAACATCACATATAATGAGTACTCAATATAATTGTAAATTCAAAACGTCATTAAACCTATTTAATGTAACCTCTATGGTGCCAAATTTATGATTAGAATTTTTTAAATTTAAAATGTGAAAAAATTTAAAATTTGGAACCTTTCTTGGTTTCTTTGTTTTATTTGCGTGCTTCGCGCCATTCTAGTTTTTCACGTTTTATTGCTTAATATAATTTGTCATTTATAAATTGTTTTCTTTTTCATTTTGTCATTTCCTCGCTGAGGTGGGATGAAAAGTTACGTATTGCACTGGAGTGGAAAGATTTTCACCTTGTGCTCGTTTGTTTCCCTCGCTGACGCTCAGGATTCTAATTTAGAATCCTTTCGCTTGCTCGGTCATCCAAATCGAGCACGCGGTTAAAAAGGAACTTTCCACTCTTGTATAATAAATAACTAATACGCCCGTTTTTGAAGGTTGAGCAGTATTTCTCTCCAGTTCGTCATGGTTGAGCCATGAACCTGGTATGGTCCTGGTATCCATGCTGTTTATTATTTATCCCTAGGTGGGTCATTCGGCTGTCACCAACATCAATTTAAAAACATTTTAAGCAGATGTTTGTGTGATGAATGAACGCATTTGTCATAAAAAAATCAATAAATCGAAGTGCTAAATCTTCTTAACAGGGCCTAATCCTACCCCTAAAATAAGACGCTGATGTATGAGGAATAAAAGTATAGCTTATTCAAAACACAGTGGTACCATAGATAAATTAAAGTACTGCTCATTGAAACGCGGTGGTAGCACAGATAAATAAAGGATAGATTGTTGACAACTTTGTATGGGGTTTTAAAGTTTGGAAAATTACACTAAATTTCGGTTCTTCTTACCTTGCCAATGGCTGTCAATTGGAAATAATGTCTGAAAATTATGATAATATCCATCACATTAACTTTTTTGAATCGAATTACAGAATGTGTATTTATAAAAAAATATATATTTTAAGGTTATTTTTCCATGATAAATACATGCTTATTTTAAAAGGCATGTAAATAGGTCTATATATTATGAAATTGATATTTTTCGATCGTACTTAAAGCTTTTTGAATATAAGTGCCATAAAAAATATTTTTTTTACATTACTTTTTGATTACTTTCATTACCATTGAATCTCCGAGTTATTTTCAACTAAAAAAAATCTACCTGCTATTTTCTTCAATAATTTTGTAACTTCAAAACTATGTTAATACTTAGTTTAATATCTATTGACATGCTGTTAAAAATGTCGAAAGGTTTCCCTTTTTAGTTATTACAAAAAATAAGAAAAATGTTGATATGGAATTACTGAAATTATTTGAAATTTATATACAAAATGGCAATTTCATACTGTAACTCCCTAACAGTTAAGGCGTCAGATGATAAACAGCGGATTTTCTCTGAGTCGAGGACTTACATTTTAGTCATAACGCTTATCAATCAATCAATCAATACATAGTATAAAACAAAGTCGCTTTCGCTGTATGTCCGTATGTATGCTTAGATCTTTAAAACTACGCAACGGATTTTGACGCGGTTTTTTTTAATAGATAGAGTGATTCTTAAGGAAGGTTTGTATGTATAATAAATGCATAATATAGTAGAGAAACACTGATAAATTTAAAGGTTTCTAATGTGATGTCGTAAATAAGCACGTTTTTTTGCGCTTATATTACAAACGCTGGGTGAACCCTACGAGATAGACCAAAATAATGTACTACAGTATTGTACAACTTACAAAAATCCACAAAAAAGTCCGCGATGGTATATATCTATCTCTTAGGGATAACCCACCATAACCATTTTTTCACTGCACCCGTGCGAAGCCGGGGCGGGTCGCTAGTTACATTATATATTAAGGCATTTGATAGTTGATGTTGTACCGTAATGATTTATTTCAATATAGTTACGTGATCTAAATATAACAGATGATCTCATAATTCTATTAAAATCAAATTCAAAAACTTCATTTTCAAATACGATTTTTACAATAACTTTTGCACGTCCATTGGTTCACAAGTCTACGGCGGGAGGATTTGTATTAGAAAGAAACAACAAAAAAATCAGCAAAGGGTATTATTTTTAACTACCTGTATTTTTACAGAATTGTTAATTAGAAGCTGGCTTCAGATAAAGTCTGAACGCAACTTCTATCTATCTATCTTAGGGGCCGGGGTGGCTACCGTGAGGTGCCAACGCACTTCGACCCATTATGGGTCTTTTGTGCTACCCCATTAGTTCCTACTCCTTAATGTCGTTAGACAGTTATTGACCACCGTCAGTCCAATCAATCGTGCTCAAGAGCCTGATTATGTCCCTTGGTGGCATTACCCTAAAGTCGTTGGGTTTTGGGTATCCAATCCCTATCAACCTTTGCCTACTTCCGGCCAGAGCATCGCAGTTGCACAATAGATGTGTCATGCTCTCCTCCTCGGTCTTGCAGGCCCTGCATAGAGTGGTCTCAGTGAGGTCCATCTTGTGCAGCATAGTTCTAGTACCAAAGTGTCCTGTAAGGGCACCAAGCACCAGGCGGGTGTGGAGCCTACTTGAGCTCAGAAACTTCCTTTACAATATTAAACAAATTCACATTATATCTATATTAACAATATAATAAACTTTTTTCCTAAGAGTATTTTAGATATAAATTCATAATTTATATCATACGTCTAATTGTAATGTCATAGAACCAAGCGATGATCAGAAAACTTTTAATAAAGCCGCAATCATGTGCCTAGTGAGACACTGACCTAAAAGCAAAGCATAATCAAACACGATGTAACTTAAAAAAACATTTGTCAACCAACAATCCCAATTAATGCCTCACCGAGATAACACCTAATTTTAAATTAATCACCGAAAAAAGCTGACGTATAAATCAGATACCACGGCCTCACATGGAGCCGGCAATGTGGTTCTACTTTTTATATCCACACATTTTTTTATCAAATTTATGAGTCAGTTATGGCTCGACTCTTCCTGGAAGCTTTTTTGATTTTGGACAGAATTGGGGTTAGTATCACCAGCTTTTTATTTAACCTTGCAGAGCCTTAGTGTGTGACGCCATCTTAATAGAACATTCTCTGACAATCGTTATTAAAATTTAATATTGATGATTTAGAATGAATACAAATTAAATACTGACCTCGTTTTCTTATTTGATATATTGTCTAACAAGCAAACTGTCAACCTGACGGTTATGCACCGCCCACCGCTCTGGAGGGCGAGCGCTTTAGTTCAAAACCGATAAGTTCCCAGCAGACGAATTTTTGAAACAATAGAAAACCAATTCGCATTCGAAATCGTGAGATTCGTATAGGTACGAATTACCGAATTCACTATTTCTGAATTTTCATTTCGTGCGTTGTGCAACGAGTGGTTCAACGCACTCGTTTCTTAGTTCTACCAGTAGAATATCCAACGCTGACGTGACCTTGACAGTGATCCGTGAGACATCGCCAGATTTTTGATTTTGTTGTTGTGGCTTTGAATTTTTCTGCGTGAAACGGAATTTAATTGAGAATATGTTCTTAATGACAACACTGAATTCGAGTGATTCAAAAATCTATAAAATTGTAAGCAGTAGAAAATAAATTCGCGCACGATTTGTATTCGTATTCGAATTCCAAATTCACGTCTAATGATTCAAAAATAGGTCTCCAGGCCTTCTGCCTGACCAAAGGCTTAGTGTGTTGGGTTTTAGGTAGTGTTTAGTTGGTAGGCTAGCCTTCTGCTGATTTCAAAATCACCACCCGCCGTAGACCGGGCACGGGTCCGATGTAAGATCGTTCGAACAACAAGGGGTTATTAAGACGACTACAATAGTAAACGCACCCCTTATGAGAACTCACTACCATCCCCCATGGTAAAAAAATACCTGACGGTTACAGTCGAATATAGTACATGTGGTTCCTGTGAGATTTGTGTTACAAATTAGCAAATCTGTAACATCCACAAAAATACCTGACGGTTACAGTCGAATATAGTACATGTGGTTCCTGTGAGATTTGTGTTACAGATCAGCAAATCTGTAACATCCACAAAAATACCTGACGGTTACAGTCGAATATAGTACATGTGGTTCCTGTGAGATTTGTGTTACAGATCAGCAAATCTGTAACATCCACAAAAATACCTGACGGTTACAGTCGAATATAGTACATGTGGTTCCTGTGAGATTTGTGTTACAGATCAGCAAATCTGTAACATCCACAAAAATACCTGACGGTTACAGTCGAATATAGTACATGTGGTTCCTGTGAGATTTGTGTTACAAATCAGCAAATCTGTAACATCCACAAAAACCTACTTATGTTTTAAACGCGAAAGTTTGTATGGATGGATGTTTGACGTAAAATGAGATAAATGATTTTACTCTTTCACATAAAATGAGACTTTACATAAATATATATCACAATAACAGATAGATATATAAATATATTGTATAAAGTGTCTAACCAATGTTCATAACATCATAATAAATAGTGCTCGGAATAGGTAGTTTAATTTTATATATGTATGTATGTTTCCTTTGTATCGTGGAATTGGTTAAAATATATAATGAAATCGATAATCGTATGCATTGGTTTTTATTAACAATAGGTCGAGAAAATATATGACATCTGACATATGTCAATATACATCGTCAGTAATAAAAATAAAAACACAAAGAAGGTTAGTGTCCGTGACAATGTATGGATATGCCTGGGAACTTACTATTTTCAGAGATTGTGAAAATATTATATTGAACTTTCAAAATAGTATTTCATCTTTTAGCTTATTGTTGTAATAATAAGTTGTAAACATAAGCAGCTCCATAGCGAGACCTGGAGAAACACTGAAGACTGCAAGCAAACAAAGGCTGCATTACCAGAAATAAACACAAAACTGTCAAAGAACATCCTTAAACTAAAACAGAAACAAACTCAATCAGATAACGCGGCAATAACTGGCCACGGCCCTTTTAACAAACTCCTCTTCAACCTAGGTTTCACTGACAGCCCCATGTGCAGAGCATGCTTGGAGGCAGAAGAAACGGCCGCACATGTGATCATGGAGTGTCCAGGTGTGGTGGACTACCGGGTAAGACATCTCGGACAGCCGAGCTCACTGCCGGAGGTTTTCGGTAAGTTAAAAACTTATTGAAATTTCTGGACGAGCTAAGCTGGCGAGAATAGCAACATCATTCCCACACACGCAAAATAGGCGCTTAGACGTCGAGTTGCGGAAACCAGCCCGTTTGACCTTGACCTAAGTTGTAAACATAAAATTTTACAATAAAAGCGTAAAGAAACGAATAGCAAATAGAAACAGAAAATTTTAGGTTTATTCATGTTACGCTTACATTGACTTTCTTTCTGCAAGTACATAAAATTAAACTACCTATTCCGAGCACTAATAATAACATATAAGCTACAATTTATAGAGATATATAGGTTAAATAGTCGACAAAACATTAGTAACATACCTGGAGCTGCAGACTGGAGGTATTTTTACCACCATAGTGGTATACAAATAAAATATGAAGTTATTTTATGCTATTGGCTTAAGTCCTTGAAGGTGGATCTTGTACTGCAAGAAAACAACTACAAAGAACAAAGAAGAGAACTGGCAAGGGCTATATTTTGTCCGTGTATTGTTACATCTGAAGAAGTTAAAAGAATCACCAAGGTAAAGTTTCCTAAACGGAAATCGTTCACAACCTTAACCCAGTCGTTCTATTTAAGACATTAAACTCGCAGCTCCAGTCAATTATCAGACCTACAAATGTCGCAGCGTATCTTAAATAATGCATCCGAAGAATCCGTCTGACATCCATTCCCATAAAAAGCTCATTGTTCTAATGTATCAAGCCGCATTTTATTACAAAAAAGTGTCCCCCAGTCTTGTAAGGGTTCACTTAAAAACTCGTTTACTCTCGTGAGTTATCTATCGTCCTCGGGAAAGAGACGGCTATGTATAACACTAGTAGTGGTGAGCGAGACGGGCTGAGAAATATTTAAATTAAGTCCTCTAATGTCGGACATTATTTTTTTATCTGTGCCCAAATAAAGATAGTATGTCGCGGGACTTGCCTTTTCCTCGAAATGGTTTTCTTGTAACGATTTTTAATTCCAATGTAAATGACTTTTTCTAGTGCTGATACGTTTTTAATTAGAGTTTTGCGTAAATTACTTTAATGAATCATTCAATGAATTTTTGTTTTATAGTAATTTTATAAAACAACAGACCATTATACGCGTACAGTATAACTAGAATTTACATTCATTTGCAGTCGATATGGACAGAGTAAATTTATAGGAGACTTTGAACGACGCCCCTAGTTACAAACTACTTATAATGAGCTAAAATTGATCTAATTCTCGATATTAAATAGACATGACTTCTGTAGTTTATTTACGTATAGTTTATAAGTCAAATAGCTATCGTAAATGATAGCAAACTCCGGACCAATCTAATTTAGAACCATCTAACCAATCAAGGACATCAGCGCCAACTGAGAAAGCTATTTTTATTCATTACTTTATATTTTCTAATATTTGAAAAGTTATTTTAATATTCATGAAGAAAACGACACAGGTAAATCTGTACACCTCAGTCGGTTTGAATGTAAAGTATACTTTCCAGAAATAAGAGAGTAAATGTCTTGGATAGGTTTGAACTACTTACGATTCAGAATTCTTGAGTCCCTCTCTAATTTGTGAATCTCATCCTTAGCATTAAAATGATTTTCATCATATCTTCGCCGACAAGCTGTATGCTTTAGAGATAAACCTCTAATGTGGTGTTCCTCAAGGCGAAATTTTTTCACCTTATCTCGTTATTCAATAACTTCATCACTAACCATAAAATTCCTACCATCTATGCTAAAGACAGATTTATAGGCATACGGAAATATCCCATGTGAAGTGGACCCATCAGTTAGAATTACAGTTAATCCTGACAGGTTCAGGCTATCGTACTGGGTAGTCCCGATCAGCTGCACGGTCTGGACATATGATGCAATGATCCCAATAAAATTAAGGACATAATTATTCCATTATCGTAAAAATATATCATTGAAATTGCTACTTATCCGGAAGAACAGAATATTCCATAAGGATGTAAAGGTGGTCTAACAACGCATCCTTAGAGGGCTAAATAACATTATTTTTATCAGTTATTTTAATGTAATATCTATGTATATTTAATGTATCTAATCTATGTTCATAAAGAAGTTGAGAGAGAAGTTGTAAATTAATTAAATACTAAGGCAACCGCTAAGACATCTTTGTTGAACTCAATGATTGAGTGGTAGAAAATGCCATATGATATTAAGTTTA
This sequence comes from Scirpophaga incertulas, assembly GCA_036419045.1. Taxonomy (NCBI): domain Eukaryota; kingdom Metazoa; phylum Arthropoda; class Insecta; order Lepidoptera; family Crambidae; genus Scirpophaga; species Scirpophaga incertulas. Next base: position 37,745,493 of record CM071631.1, on the reverse strand, counting down.
CCATTTGTATATTTAAATTTGTATTATGCATTAAATATTAAATAAAAAAAAAATGCTTCTAAAAGAAAGAAAGAAAAAACATTTATTGACTCGCACAGACATACAACATTACACATAATAAAATACAATAAATAGTTTAAAATAAAGTATAGACATGTGCCAAGCCAAAAGGTTCCTACCTCAGCATGTGCTTTGCGCCATATATGATGCCGCAAAGCGCTGATATTCTGGCTTCTATCTTAGCTGGCTTCTATCTTAGCTTCCATCTTAGTAAATTTACTCTTTAAACATAAAAAAAAAGAAAATTCATGGAAAATCTACTACCTATTTTTCACGGGTACTCAACAAATATCTGACACGACATAAGATAGGAGAATGAAAACAATCACTATTGCTACAATAGAAGTAAGACATTTATTTTCAATCATCTGATCGAAAATCGATCGATGTCGATCTGCTGAGAACCGAAAATTCGAAATTCAAGGAGCCTCTTCTGTCAATATTTGTACCCTCAACAACAAATGTTTCGTAAACAACCCTTTGTATGCCCAACGCTCAATCGGCCACTTTTAAAAAGTAATTTGTTTGTTTTTTTGACACTAAAGGATTAAAGGAGGGAAGGGTTGAGTGAAATATTTGTTTGAGTCCATTGATAACAGTTTGAGCAGGGTCTACCTGTCCAAGATTAAAGGGTCAGGTGGACCGGATTTTTGTCGTCGCAACTACTTACGATCACGGAGATATTTAAGGGTTAGATAGTGATGTTGAATTATGAAAGGTCGTAAATGAAATAGAAATAAAATAAAGTACACTACCACAGTTTTTATCTTTCGTTGTTTGAATTATGCGTTGAGAAGGCCGCAGTTTAGTGTTTTAGTGACAGATGGCAATTTGACAGATGTTTTTAAATAAATACCACAATAAAGGTTGCCGAAAGTATGAAATAAAAAAGGATGCAGAATGGGATGCAGGATGATGAATAGGATCTTGATATTTTAAAATAGAAAATATGGGTTTGTGCAAAAAGAGACAAGGATATAAACTTGTCAGTTAAATAATATATACATGCAAATTCTATATTTTAATATTATTATAAAATACGTCATAAAAAACAAACTAGCATATTTACAAAATTAATATATTCTCTCGAGCTTCGACGATTAACTAATGGACGGACTAAAGCCATCGTCCGGACGCTTTGGCCGTTTCGTGACCAACAGCTTGTACTAAAATAATTAAAAAAAAAATGCGTGAACGGAGGCATTTATCTGTTAATGAAATGTTTTTTAGTCCCAAAATTGTTATTGATCTATACATATATATATTATATTTCAAAAATAGGAGTTATATCATATGTTCATTGAGGATTTGGTGACATGTACGAATTATTATCGTTTTCTTTTATATCGATCTTTTTGTTTGACAATATGTTATTTGAAATTGAAGAAGAATAATCAACAATATTATGCCTAAGTCATCATTTTTATTTTTGCTTACATTTTTAAATACTAATATTTTACATGAAATTCATATCATTAGATAGCTGATTTAGTAAAGTTTTTCATAAAAATGTTATGGTTATGTGCTCCTGTGAGATTCGCAGCAAACCTCACAAAAATCAGTGTACGCTGCCGATATTTGACATAAGATGTAAAGCCACAGTACCAAGTAGTTTCATTGTTTATCCTATGGTGGTCTATCGTAACCGTCTATCCTCTGGTCCTCATGGTGGTTGGGTAGCTCCGTATTGCCTTCGTTAATACGGAGGTACCCAAGCAGACGATCCTGATATAACTTCCTATCTATGAATATATATTAGTAATACTTTTAAATACCAATACGGTGAGGATATAGATTTTTATGAAAAATCTTTGGGGAGCTCAAAGATCACCACACCGCTTACCCTCGTCTGTTGAGTGGTGGCAAGAAAGAAAACAAACATTTTCTCCTACTAAATTGGTCACCCATCAGTTCTGTGACCACACCTCGAATCCCTTCACCTGAACAATCGAAGCACATTAAAGCCACGAAGTAAGGACGTAAATCATCCGCGGCAGTACATTACGCGGCAATGTTTGCGATATGGCGCAATTATAATTAACTTTAATGTTAATTACCTCATTCCTGTTAGCACTCTGCTATCGGCTGTTGACTCAAATTGATGGGGTGACGTCACAGCCAGTGTTTCGTCGGCTTTGTTTGTGTCTTACACTAATCAAATAGTCGTCATTTATTATCGTTAGTATGTTTAGTACACTGGTACTAGTAGGTACTATGGGATTGATAATTAGAGGTTTTCCCAGAGGGGAGTAAGGGGTTCTTCAAAAGGAGAGTAAATAGGTTTTTAAAGTTACCTATCAACACCGCCTTCCGCGAGCCTATCACTAGGCAACAATCAATATCGGCAGAGGATACGTAGACCGCGGCATGTCCTTAGCGACCCCCCCAACCAACTCACGCAGGACCTTCAAGACCTGCAAGTGACGGCGTCTGAGCCGTCGCCTCTTTTGTCACCCCCTAATCGGCAGCCTTCTGCTTAGCCACGAGTAGGTTCTCTATCAACATAGGCCGGTCCCACTTTGGTGCACCGTGCCTGTTCTAGCGCATGTGCCCTCTCCATGGGGCAGCGCTAACCGTACCTCTCCTGAGGTGCGGCTCTCCGTCAATTCAAGCCAGTAGGGTCATTAGGACCAAAGGCTTAGGCTGAGTTTAGTCGGTAGGTCTGTTGGGTCATTCACCAGGAGTCCGACATAATCACCGCATCTCTACTTGCCATTGCGGTGGTATCCATGATGGATTCTCAGCCTCCTCTCCTGAGGAAAAAAAAGTTTTTAAAGTGTCGACCCTGGTGGCCACGTACCGGCTAGATTCTTACCCTTCCACTACACGGCACGCTAAAGCTCCATTTACTACAATTTATAAAGATGTGTGAATTATCCGTAACATAATTTAACAAACGCGAAGGTTTGTATGAATGGATGTTTGTTACTCTTTCACCTAAAAACTATTGAATGGATTTAAATGAAACTTTGCAATAATCTTATATATAAAAATGAATCGCAAAATGTGTTGGTACGCTCATAACTCAACAACGCCTGGACCGATTTGGCCAATTCTGTTTTGTTAATGTTCGTTGAAGTTCAAGGAGGGTTTTTACAATGAGGAAAAATTCGAATAATTATCGGAAATACCCTAAAAACAGCCCTTTTATTTTCCCATGCAAACGTTTTCTAACTAAAACGTACAGTCGAATTGAGCTTTATTGTTATTGTATAAAGTTCATATTGCAAGCACTCACTGTTGTCTAAGCAATGAAAGTGTGTTCCTAACATCAAAGAGTCAATTTGCGCTTTATTAACGCTACATATAGTTGAAATTCAATCATATCTATCAAAACAGTGTGCGTGCGTGCGTTGGAGCACAGAATACATCGTTGGAGGATTTAATGTCACGTTCCAAAATTGAATAGCCACAAAATGTAATAGGTCATTTAGACTTGTTTTTGCGATTTGGCTGGCTATGCGACATTATCTATAAAATAATTAGGAACAAAAAACTGCCACTGTACAAATCTTTTTGACAGGACGAAGTCTGTTGGGTCCGCTAGTATAGTATATAGAAGATCCACGCTATTATTAAGAGAAGGACGTAACTTTTTACAAAACACTAGATGCTTAAGGCTCTGAATTAATTTATGCAAAAGAAACTCAACTAATATTTAATAGAAAGCTATAGAGGGTAATTTGAAAAAACATGTGTTCACTCGTCGACTAAGTAAATGAGAGTGAAGTCGCCACGAAGCCTCTGAGCTCGGGAGCGCTCGGATAAATTCGGCTGCTGTCGAACGCACGAACGCTACATAGCACACGTAGCGCCATCTGTTTTTCGACAGTGATAACACGCAAAAATATCTGACAGCTATGCCAGGGTCAATAGTTTGCACTCGCTTTTATACCCTCCGTAGACATATTTATATATATATATATATATATATTATATGTATATGTATATATATATGTATATATATATATATATATATATATATCTTCTACAATAGCTTATACATTAAAATAACACATAGGCTACAATTTATAAAGATATACGCCACGTTAATATAAGCTACTTGAAAGATTAGTCACGGGGACTAACTAGTTAAATATGTATATTTATTTTCTGAAATTATGATACAGGGCGTTTTATGTAGTATTTATAAAAAAAATTGTACATCAATTTCCAAAGATAGATGGAGCCCGCGTGGATTTCGGGATTGGGTCTATAGAGGGTTCCACCACTCGGCTCGGCCACCGACCTCGACTCGGCCCAGCACGCGCTGGCGGAGTGCCCCGCGTGGGCCTCCAAGCGCCGAGTCTTGGTCGCAGAGATCGGGCGAGATCTGTCACCGCCGGCATTGATTGCGGCAATGCTGGCGGACGAGGGAGGATGGAGGGCTGTGGCCTCCTTCTGTGAAGCAGTGATGCTCCAGAAGGAGGCCGCCGAGCGGGGTCGGGAGATGGCCGATTCCGCTCGAAGAAGGCGGCGCCGGGCTCGGTAGCGGCGCCGCCGCGGATCGCCGCGGCGGGCGCGAGGAAGTCGCGACTGCTACGGCGACCCGGGATGGACCACGCCCCTTCCGTGGCGGGGGGCGTCGTCGGTGGAGGAGACCGGGGGAGGTAGTGTAGCTACCCCCGAGGAGGGCTCCCCTCTGGGCAGGGGAGCGGAGGCTGGGGGTTCCCGAAGTAGCTTGATATTCCCGGGCTCCCTACATGCCTGAGGAAGGCCATCCTGAGGTTTTTAGTGGGTAAGCCTCCCCTTCTGGGGAGGAGAGCCCCACGTAACCGCCGCTCGCCACAGCCAGGGTATGCAACTTAATGCATTTTCCTCAGGGGGAACAAAAAAACAGGGTCTATAGAGGGTTAAGGGTCATAGCTTTTGCCCACGACTTCATATGCGCGGAAGTCGTTTATGGCACGAAGGTTTTATTGGGCTTCCCGTGGGACTATCCGTTTTTCCGAGATAAAAACTACCGCAAAACCTTGCTCAAGAATCACTCTATCTATTAATGAAAACCTCATGAAAATCTGTGCAGTAGTTTTTGAGCGAAGCCTTTATTGCGCATCCCGTGGGATCTGTTGATTTTTCCGGAATAAAAAGTACCCTATTATTTAATCCGGACTTTTATCTTTACGTCTGCAAAATTTCAAAGCAATATATAGGTTCTGTAGTTACGGCGTGAAAGCGGAACAAACAAACAAACAAACTCAGTTTCCGAATCTTTCGAACTCCAAATTCTTCTCCCGCTTCTTCACCGTTCGTGCTGCTGATGGATTGTGGAATGAGCTGCCAGCCAGTAGTCAAGATTGTCAATCCATTGCTTCTTTTAAGCGCAATCTAAAGGAACACTACCTATGTAGTTTGTCTTAGACTACTTTCTGCACTTGATTATAATATAATGTAATAATATATGTGGGTGTATGTATGTTTTATATATTAATGATTATGTATGGGTGTATCAAATCAATTAATCATATCTATTTTAATAATGTATATAAGTATGACGCTTCTATTATTTATATTTTAAACACATTATGTATAAATACTGTGTCCCCGCAAATTTGTTTTTAATTTTCACAAAACCATGGCTGGAAGAAATCTCTCTGAGAGATAAGTCTACCTTTGGATCAATTAACTTGGTACCTGCTATTATATTTTTATTGTAACTTTGTTTTATTATGTACAATAGACTTTATATGTATAAAAATACCACCCTCAGAAATTTTCACTCTCGTATCACAATTATTTTTTAAAATTCAATAAATTAGTTACCTATTTGTTTCTACACTAACAATTGCCTAGAAATAATTTAAATGACAAGACAACGCTTGCTAGTACCGAATATCGTCGAATCTATCCAATCCGTAATTAAATCCCTAACGCATTCGATTGTTGCTATCAAAACGTCTCGTTATAACCTATTGTCAGCGCAAACAATAACAAATATGCCGACACTAACGGAACGAATTTATTATTAATGTAAAACGATACATGCTGCGTCAGTCTGTTTTTAAAATTGTCGTAATTAGGTATTGAGAGCTATTATTTGAATGACAATTCATCATTCTTAAGTTCTCTTAAAAAGATTGATAAAATTGGACGGCGCCATATTTCTGTCTGTAAGTTATTGAAATCTTAATAAAAAAATGCATAAAATTCTAAGAGATGTGTAGGGTTCGTTCAGCTAACTACTAGCCTCATAAAAAAAAAATCTTAAATTGATAGATAAAAAGTTTATTCACACAAGAAAAATCTCATACTCATAACACGCATATATAAACACAAAAATTCCAATGAATAACAATAAATAGATATTTCTCACACATCAATTAGCCATTTTTTTTTCCCTGAGGAAAATGCATTAAATTGCATACCCCGGCTGTGGCGGGCCGGCGGTTATGTGGGGCTCTCCTCCCCAGAAGGGGGAGGCCTACCCACTAAAAACCTCAGGGATGGCCTTCCTCAGGCATGTAGGGAGCCCCCGGGAACATCAAGCCACTTCCGGGAACCCCCAGCCTTCGCTCCCCGCCGATACAGGGGAGCCCTCCTCGGGGGAGGCTCACTACCTCCACCGGTCTCCTCCACCGACGACCCCCCCGGCCACGGAAGGGGCGTGGTCCAACCCGGGTCGCGTAGCGGTCGCGACTTCCTCGCGCCCGCCGGCGACCCGCGGCGGCGCCGCAGCTGTGCTACCGAGCCCGGCGCCGCCTTCTTCGAGCGGGATCGGCCATCTCCCGACCCCGCTCGGCGGCCTCCTTCTGGAGCATCACTGCTTCACAGAAGGAGGCCACAGCCCTCCAACCTCCCTTGTTCGCCAGCATTGCCGCAATCAATGCCGGCGGAGACAGATCTCGCCCGATCTCTGCGACCAAGACTCGGCGCTCGGAGGCCCACGCGGGACACATCAATTAGCCTAGCCCAAAGGAAAGTCTGTAAGGCTTGTATATCTAGGGCAACGGATAGACATACCTTCAGCATCTTAAACCTAAGTTTTTTCCACTTTTCCTAAGTTCTTTGCCACTGAAAGTACCTAGTAAATCCGGATTAGATGGATATTTCAACTGTGGTATAGTAGCGGTCACTGTTGTTGGTGACCTTTGCAGGGCCATAATTTTAATCCTTTTTTGTTTAGGTACAAATCACACTAATTAATACAACGAATATTTATTTAACACTACTTGACACGACATTGCACAAAGCTACTTCGATGAAAGGGATGGTGCCATTAACAAGCATTGCACGGCATTGGGATCCGGATAGATCCCAATAGAACAACGGCCATTTTGAAGAACTAGCACTGGTGTGCTGGTTCGACAAGGCCGTATCGAAGGGCAAGTTCTTGATGGATAATAATAACAATTATTACGATAAAACGCTAAAACACCATCAAAATCTCTAACAACTAGATCGGAGATCAAACTCTGCACATTTGTAATCGTTTAAGCAGTCCCTTCTTCATTTTTAACTCCCAACGCAAAAACGCCGGGTTTTATTAGTTTGACATGTGTGTGTGTGTGTGTGTGTGTGTGTGTGTGTGTGTGTGTATGTATGCGTGTGTCAGTCAGTGTGTGTATGTCCTACTTACTTTAAAACTTTATTATAAACTAGCGGACCCGACAGACTTCGTCCTGTCAAAAAGATTTGTAAAGTGGCAGTTTTTTGTTCCTACTTATTTTATAGTCAGCGCAAAAAATTCTCCTGTACAGAACCGTCACCGTGGCGGTAGGACGTTGTAAATAAAAAATAATTAAATGAAACATATATAAGCATTTAAAACTATTCAACTTTGGAACGTGACATTAAATCCTTCAACGATGTATTTTGTGCTCCAACGAATACACGCACAATGTTTTGATAGATATGATTGAATTTCAACTATATGTAGCGTTAATAAAGCGCAAATTGACTCTTTGATGTTAAGAACACACCTACATTGCTTAGACAACAGCGAGTGCTTGCAATATGAACTTTATACAATAACGATAAAGCTCAAATTGACTGTACGTTTTAGTTAGAAAACGTTTGTATGGAAAAAGGGCTATTTTTAGGTATAATTAAAAACCATCATTTAACTTCAATGAACATTAAAAAAAAAGAATTGGTCGAATTGGTTCAGGCGTTGTTGAGTTATGCGCTTACCAACACATTTTGTGATTCATTTTTATATATAAGATATAATTTTGTGATATAGATGTTTTGTTTATACGAATTTTGTGATTAGGTAGGAATCATTTGATTTAAGTAAGTATTTTTGAAGATAGAAAGCGGTCCCCCGACGCGACAAAATTTAATTAAAAAATTCATACGTAGGTCTACAGTAGGCCAAAATAACCATTTGCAGTTTAATATTAAATTGCGATTATGCCTCCGACATAAAGGTGGCACAAAGTTCCGAGTAGATAGTCCGATACGCTTTAGTTGATACTTACGTCGTATTGAAAGTTATTTTTTGCTTTATATAGGGTTTAGCATTTTGACGTGAAACGTCTTAAAAATCGCGCCGAAACATACGGGTACCAGGTTTAAAAAGTGGACCGTAACGAAAAGGTCTATATCATCGTACCTTAATAATTAAAAAACTATTAGTATCAGAAACAAAAATGTGGTGTGAATATATCTCATATATAGTCAGCTTGCTATTGTGACATTGAGTTTTTTTTTAAATACTTAAAACACCGTCAATCTTGTTTTTATTTCAATCTTTTACTTTAAAAGCGATTCCGTAACATAGACGTTTCACGTTGAAACCAACGGCCGTGTGCCCCGGCACAGCCCCACTCGATTTTTTTAACCATTTGTTATAATAATTGCGTTGTTTTTTTTATCACTACATGTTCATTTCTACTGCAAATTTCATTTATCTAACTTATACTCCTCTTAATTATTATTTCTCATGCCATGTTATCAATCAATACATAGTATAAAACAAAGTCGCTTTCGCTGTATGTTCGTATGTATGCTTAGATCTTTAAAACTACGCAACGGATTTTGACGCGGTTTTTTTTAATAGATAGAGTGATTCTTAAGGAAGGTTTGTATGAATAATAAATGCATAATATAGTAGAGAAACACTGATAAATTTAAAGGTTTCTAATGTGATGTCGTAAATAAGCACTTTTTTTGCGCTTATATTGCAAACGCTGGCTGAACCCTACGAGATAGACCAAAATAATGTACTACAGTATTGTACAACTTACAAAAATCCACAAAAAAGTCCGCGATGGTATATGTCTATCTCTTAGGGATAACCCACCATAACCATTTTTTCACTGCACCCGTGCGAAGCCGGGGCGGGTCGCTAGTATTTGTATAAACTCTAAATCTACAGAATATTATGATCAGAAGACATTCTAGAAACATTTGTACATCCAATTACCATCTCACGATTCGTGTCAAACATACTGATCAGACCAAATGAAATTATATGAAAATGAATTCCTATGAATATTCAAGTTCAAACGCTGGAAAGAATGCCAAGGCTTAAGCCGACGGATGCTTATCATATATCACAGAGGGTAAACAGCCTCTGCTAACAAGCGTCAGGTGTAGACAAACACCGGGAACAAACAAAAACGAGGTAGCTGAGATTAAAAACCTAGTAAGCGCTAGACTGTTATTTTGAATTTCAATAAAGATTGTTTCTTTTGATATTGCGTACTAGTGTGAAAGACTGACTGACCAAACTGATAAACAGTTTCCAATACGAACGTTTTACTATTAATCAAATCTTATATATAAAAATGAATCGCAAAATGTGTTGGTAAGCTCATAACTCAACAACGCCTGGACCAATTTGGCCAATTCTTTTTTGTTAATGTTCGTTGAAGTTCAAGGAGGGTTTTTACAATGAGGAAAATTCGAATAATTATCGGAAATACCCTAAAAACAGCCCTTTTATTTTCCCATGCAAACGTTTTCTAACTAAAACGTACAGTCGAATTGAGCTTTATTGTTATTGTATAAAGTTCATATTGCAAGCACTCACTGTTGTCTAAGCAATGAAGGTGTGTTCCTAACATCAAAGAGTCAATTTGCGCTTTATTAACGCTACATATAGTTGAAATTCAATCATATCTAGCAAAACAGTGTGCGTGCGTGCGTTGGAGCACAGAATACATCGTTGGAGGATTTAATGTCACGTTCCAAAATTGAATAGCCACAAAATGTAATAGGTAGGTCATTTAGACTTTTTTGCGATTTGGTTGGCTATGCGACATTATCTATAAAATAATTAGGAACAAAAAACTGCCACTGTACAAATCTTTTTGACAGGACGAAGTCTGTCGGGTCCGCTAGTTAAATAATAAATTTAGATGACAATTATAGAAATTTTTAAACTACAACTTTTTAAACTGCCCGCGACTTCGTCTGCATAGATGGTAGATTTTTTCTGATTTACTTGTTAATTATCGTAGCTAGATACAACTTGTGATTTGGAAGACAGTGGTTCAGTCTGTGAGCCACAGAACAAATCAGAGCAGAGCAAGCACTCGCATGTATTAATTTACTTTATTTGCGTGGAACTAAACAATATGTATGAGTGTGTATGTATTTATATATATGTGTGTGTGTGTGTGTGTGTGTGTTTATTTATTCCTTTATAATTAAACGTGTGTGACATGTGTATTATGGCCTTGAGTAATTACTTATATCATTAGAGCTTCTGTGTCTTTGTAATTTAATTTTAAAAGCCACTCTTTATTTTATGTATAATATATTTATTTTTTTAGTTTGTGTTTGTAGTTATATTATATACAATTTACACAATCCCCACATAAGCGCGAAAGTTTGTAAGTTTTTACAAGCTTTTATTTACTTTCACCTGTCCCGTTGTCTGTCGTTCTGTAATCAAATCTTGCAACTTAAATTTGATCCACTTCCCGGTTTCCGAATGAGCTGAAATTTGGTATACACGTTTAGTTCGGATGACAATGCATGATTAACTGTGTGACGTCATTCTAAATCCAACATGGCGGCGTATCCAATATGGCGGACCAATTATTTTTAATGCACTCCTACAATATGGGTATCAAATAAAAGGGCTTGCCAAGAATAACTAGAAAAAAATAATGTTACGTCACTCTTAATCCAATACGGCGGAACACTAAAAATGGCGGATAATTTTCTTTTATTCGTTCCTACAATATGGGTATCAAATGAAAGGGCTTGTTCTCAACAAGCCTGTAGAGGTACTAAAAAGTTAAAAATAAATTAAAGAAAAAAAACCTTTTTAAAAACAAGCTTTTATTATTTGTTTATAAAATGAACTAATAAGTTAAAAATAAATTATTAACACTAAAACTTTTCACCATACATAATTATTCAATCTCCTCCCACCTCTTTATCATAGTCCCCATTTATAAATAAAAGCGTGTTACATTGTGATAGCTTGAGGAAAATGTTGTGTTGTATTCAATGTAACACGCTTTTATTTATAAATGGGAACTATGATAAAGAGGGGGGACGAGATTGAATAATTATGTATGGTGAAAAGTTTTAGTGTTAATAATTTATTTTTAACTTTTTAGTTCATTTTATAAACAAATAATAAAAGCTTGTTTTTAAAAAGGTTTTTTTTTCTTTAATTTTTTTTTATTGCCGTACGTGGCAGACGAGCAAGCGGCACACCTGATGTTAAGCGTTAACCGTTGCTCAAGGACTTGAGCAACTCCAGGGGTGGACACAGCTAAGCCGCTGCCTAGAGATAAAGCTGCCTAAAGTATGGATTACTCTTTCACTTAAAATCTACTGAATGATTATAGATAAGCTTTACAATAATATACCTAATACATAATAAAATAAGATATAGGCTACAATGTCCAAAGTATGATGACAAATACCATGTAAATAGGAAAAATCTACCATCTGTGCAGACGAAGTCTAGGGCCAATAGCATCTATTTTTATAAATTATATCCTATGTGTCATACTGATGTATAAGTTATATTATTGCACAGTTTCATTAAAATACATTTGGTACTTAGTTTTTACGTGACGGTGACCAAGCGAACTCGTTGAAGTGTACTGCAAACCATACACTTTCTTTTGTATGGCAACGACGACGATAGAAAAGCACAAGCGCCACGGAATTTACGACTTTATAGTCGTGAAAAAAATATATTACGTTGATCAAGGGAGCGAGATTAAACTTAGGTAATGAAATAAGTAGCACGAATTCATATTTCCTTACAGTCGATAACGACAGCGTAAATTTTAAACTGTGCCCCTAGCAGTAATACAATGAGCTACAATTGTACTCATTTTTGTAATTAAATTGACATACGAGTAACTTCGGTAATTAATTATACTTCAAATAACAGCAGATAGCAAACTTATGACATGCACTACCTGTAGTAGACCACTCGTGTGGTCTAGACATATTTTTAAAATAGCGTAACCTACCTCTTTATTGTACTTCTAAAACAAGAAAAAAACAACAAATACAAATGTACAAGAGGCAGCCATATTGCTAAACAGCAATCAGTTCCAGGCAACCTTGGACCAGGAGACCAATTTTTGAGTTACGAATGCGACTTAGAAATCACCGATGTGACTAATAATCACCGATTTTCAATAATTCTTATTTTTGAATATCACTTATGTGACTACCTTAGTCACGGATGTGATTTCATTACGAGTGCCCTCACCCACTCGTAATCAAGTCATACTTGTGGAAATGTTATCTGTGTTTTGTTTAGAGAACATATTATATATATATATATATAATATATGTTATATATATATATATGTATATATATATATATATATATATATATATATATATATATATATATATATATATATATATATATATATAATATATATATATATATATATCTATATATATACAATACAAATGTACAAGAGGCAGCCATATTGCTAAACAGCAATCAGTTCCAGGCAACCTTGGACCAAGATACCAATTTTTGAGTTACGAATGCGACTTAGAAATCACCGATGTGACTAATAATCACCGATTTTCAATAATTCTTATTTTTGAATATCGCTGATGTGACTACCTTAGTCACGGATGTGATTTCATTACGAGTGCCCTCACCCACTCGTAATCAAGTCATACTTGTGGAAATGTTATCTGTGTTTTGTTTAGAGAACATATATTATATATATATATATGCCATATATATATATATATAATATATATATATATATATAATATATATATATAGCCAGCAAAACCGGCAGCGGCTAGATTCTGCGTGGAACCAAACTCTGACATTTATGTGTGTATTTTATCTATGTTGGCAGCTCTGCGTTCGATTTTCAAAAATTGGATGTTTAAGAATCCGTGACATCAAAGTCACCGCTGACTATTTAGTTATCGGTGATTTCGAAGTCGCATTCGTAATTCAAAAATAGGTCTCCAGGGCAATACTAAAAGGAAATAGAGAATTGGTGCAGTAATTGGACAGGACAATAGACTATAACTAGTTTAAGTTAAGGAAGTGAACACGGAATTAATTCTTAAAGGACTCCAGCGTTCGTGCTCTCCTAATACTTTCAAGGAGAGGGTTCCATAACCGGACGGTATAGTCCAAAAAGAAGTATGAAAAGAAATCGGTACTTCGGGACGTATACCGCCCGACGACATGACGAATGGGACCGAAAAGAGAACAAAGATTTAAGGTAGGATAGAGATGTTGGAAGGTACAAAATATTGTAAAGTAGGGATAAAACATGCAAGTCTCTGCGCTGGCGAATAGGTAACCATTTTAGTTGGGAGCGATAGTTAGAGACATGCTGAAACTTACTAATATTATAAATCGGAAAGTGAGTTTGTTTGTTCCGCTTTTACGCCGTAACTACTGAACTGATTGCTTTGAAATTTTGCAGACGTAAAGATAAAAGTCCGGATTAAATAATAGGCTACTTTTTATCCCGGAAAAATCGACAGATCCCACGAGATGCGCAAAAAAGGCTTCGCTCTAAAACTACTGCACAGATTTTCATGCGGTTCATCAATAGATAGAGTGATTCTTGAGCAAGGTTTTCCGGTATTTTTTATCTCGGAAAAACCGATAGTTCCACGGGAAGCGCGATAAAACCTTCGCGCCATAAACCGACTTCCACGCATATGTAGCCCTCTATAGATCCAATCCCGAAATCAAGTTGAAAATAAACCTGATGGCTACATTTTGCAGCCGCTCCAAGCTATCAAGTAGTTCCTCAGACAGATTAATCGCGGCGTCAGCATAGTTAATCAAGGAAACTAAGAGTGACTGAGCTAACAGTGTATTTGCAGCTATCGGGAGAAAATAAAATAATATATCGCGACTCCATTAATCCAATACTGGTAAAACACCAAATGCTATTGCTATGGGAATTACAAATAAACATACGTTTGGAATGTGTCCCTGATGCAATGAACTGTGTCAGAGTGTAATAGAGCGGTACATAAAATTACACTCTTAATCTATCACGTGCTTAATGTACCAATATAATAGTACTGTCATAGTGCTACCGAACAGAGTACGGTAAAGCGAAGTACAGTCACCGACTCAAGTGTTTGAAAACAGTGAAGTTATTCAAAGCAATAACTACAAAATTATGACAAGCTAAAACATTTCTTTTACGCACAACTTATCTATGATTTTTTTTATATATGATCTCTCTTATTAAATGATTGCTTTGGCAAAACTAAATTGTATAGATTAGATACAAGACAATATTATAGACTAGCTGTACCCGCGACTTCGTTTGCGTGGAATTATACAAAAAGTTAATTAGTTTTTTTTTTGTTTCTACATTTTTATTTTAAGTAGCATGCGCGTGAGCTGCGCGCGGTACTGTGCAGTACTCGGATATTGTAACAGTAATTTACTTATCTAATTAAGTAATAAACTAATTTCTAATTAAGCAGCCTAAGTTACTTCTTAATACATCAGCTACCTGCCAATAAAAGTCCCGTCAGAATCCGTCCAGCTATTTGAGAGATTACACTCCAATGTGATATAAAAGTAAGATACAGAATATATCACACCATCAGAACATATTTTATCTATAATGATATATCAATAAAGCTGTATAGACTTCTAACTCAGATGTCTATACGACTTCGACGTTATTATTAATAGTGAATAAAGTCTAAATTGGAGTAACAACTACAAATTTTACTAATGGAGTACGGTCGGTATAATGAACAACGTATGCCGCGTTTGAAGACGCACGTTGGAATCATTTATTACAAAGTTTTTATTTAATTTCATAATTTTATTAAATATTCTCAAATTATAAATATAATAAGAAATAGAATGAGTAAAAATTTTTTTTAATTTTATCTTCTAATCACGTCCGTCTATATATACATCTATTACACCAATTAGCTTGGCCCAAAGTAATCTTTGTAAGGCTTGTGCTATGGGATCTTTTTTTGTGAGGGGAAATGTTGCCTATGCACCATGACACCGCGCTGGCAAGGCGCGGCCGTGTGTGGGGCTCTCCGGTCTGAGAGGACCGGCCTACCCACTAACACCCCCCGGTGTTCTCTGGGCCCATGAGGGGCACATGGCCTTCCGATGGAATCCACTTCGCGATTCCACTGCCATGCGACCCGGCGTCGGCTCGACCTTTTTTTTTTTTTTGTTTCCCTGAGGAAAATGCATTAAATTGCATACCCCGGTTGTGGCGAGCCGGCGGTTATGTGGGGCTCTCCTCCCCAGAAGGGGGAGGCCTACCCACTAAAAACCTCAGGGATGGCCTTCCTCAGGCATGAAGGGAGCCCCCGGGAACTTACCAAGCTACTTCCGGGAACCCCCAGCCTCCGCTCCCCCGTCGATACAGGGGAGCCCTCCTCGGGGGTGGCTACACTACCTCCCCCGGTCTCCTACACCGACGACGCCCCCCGGCCACGGAAGGGGCGTGGTCCATCCCGGGTCGCCGGGTCGCGACTTCCTCGCGCCCGCCGGCGACCCGCGGCGGCGATGCAGCTGTGTTACCGAGCCCGGCGCCGCCTCCTTCGAGCGGGATCGGCCATCTCCCGACCCCGCTCGGCGGCCTCCTTCTGGAGCATTACTGCTTCACAGAAGGAGGCCACAGCCCTCCGGGGTCGGCTCGACCTACAATTGGTCGAGCCAACGCCAAGGGGGGATTGTCTGAAAACACTTGGACAATCCCCAAGTGTGTTATGGGATCTACGATAACGAATAGACATACATATATCATACAATGAAAATATTTTTGATAGAAAGATATAATAACAACTATGACCAACGTCGCATTTGTTACGCAAACCTCTGCCCTCACCGGGATTCGAACCCGGGACCTCAGAGATGGCAACACCTTCAAATCAGAATACTAACCACTCGACAACACAGGTCGTCAGAATAAGACTTACCTAAAATCATTAGATCCTCGGCTTTTAAGGAATTCAAGCTATAAAGTGAATAGGCTACATTAACATATGTAAAATAATATATGTAACACTTTTACCCTTAACTGTACAATTCGCTCCCAATCGTCGCCTGCTCACAATTATCATATTACGCTGGCATGATCGACGATGAACAAAAACATTACGACATCGCCTTCAGATCACGTCACTTTAACAGGAACGTTCGATAGATTACGTGTGAAAGCAAGCCTTTCGTTAGTGAAACACATTTTTGAGATAAAACTCTTATGAGTAATGGTTATTTTAAGTGTTTGGCTTGTATCTGTCACCGAGAGATTGTGTTCATTGATTTTTCTTATTAACAATAGTACATTATGGTACAAGTGTGTAATGTTCTCGTCCTCGGCTCCTTAAGACCCTCGCCTGACGGCTCGGGCCTCAATGCGCCTCAGCGGTAATCGTCAATACACACGTGTATCACACAACGTTTTTCAACACACTTCTGAATAAAATAATACTTAAATATAAAATCATTTTCTTTATAAATTGTATTTGCAGACATCTTAATTAATAACTAACTAAATAACTTCAAAAGAGAAAACGAGACGAGTTGTGAAAAATGTTTCGTAATGGCGGGAAAAATTAATTAGTATTCCTATGCGCGCGCATCGGCCATAGACTAAAAAATGAGGTTTCTTTTTTTGGGCTTTTCGCGGATAGCTTTTTAGCGCAAATGTAAGCGTAACTCAACCAATAATATTAAAAAAAAAGTCACAGTTTGATTATAGGTGTCATTATGTGCCTAATTGCCATGGGATTAGAGCCACTTTATGAGGAAGTGTGTTGAAAAAAATATTTGTGATTCACTTTAATGCCATATTTGTGATTCAATTTAATACCACTATAATGTTAACATTTTTTACATGGAAAGTACATGGCACAGTTTATATGGCAGTTTGGCGAGCGGCGATCGAAAAATTACAAATTTAAAAAAAAAGTTAACGACAAAAATCGCTGTTAGGGGGCTCTGAAGATTTGGCTAAAAATCCTTAGAAAAA
The DNA here is from genome assembly GCA_036419045.1 of Scirpophaga incertulas. Classification (NCBI taxonomy): domain Eukaryota; kingdom Metazoa; phylum Arthropoda; class Insecta; order Lepidoptera; family Crambidae; genus Scirpophaga; species Scirpophaga incertulas. The sequence goes on along the minus strand of CM071631.1, from coordinate 37,728,037 downwards.
GTTTTAAGTTATTATGTATATTAAACTTGAATATTCGTAATCAGCTCGTCAAGGAGAACAACACTATTGAAAATTTGGAGTCGATCGCCGCTCGCCAAACTGCCATAATAAACTGTGCCATGTACTTTGCACGATGTCCTTCATGGTGGTGATTTTGACAGCTGTCATCTCTTAGTTAATTTACATTGACATCAGTTTTAAAGAGTTCACTATACACTGCCAGAGTCCGTCACTGTTCTTAGTCTCCACAAGTTGGTTAACGACCACTTCAAGCATGTCCTTAGCCGCTTTACAAAAGTGTGGTATTCAGGTCAGAACCATTTGGCGCTTGCGTATTCTAAGAATGACTGACTCGAGGTCGTGTCGAGGGTAGTATTATGACAGCAAATTTTATATTAACTTTAAATTATATATTTTTATTAAGTGTTATTATAATAATAATAAAGTGCATGGCACAGTTTATATGGCAGTTGGGCGAACGGCGATCGACTCCAAATTTTCGATAGTATTGTTCTCCTTGACGAGCTGATTACGAATATACAAGTTTTAGAAAAAGTTAACAACGAAAATCGCCGCTAGGGGTCTCTGAAGTTTTGGATAAAAAATCCTGGTTTACGGCAGAAAAGGCTGAAACTCGGATATGTTGTTTTCCTTGACGAACTGATTATGAATATATAAGTGAAGTGTAGAGTCTTCGATTTTTCAGGATTGGGACCCTTTTTTCGTGTCATCATCATCATCACAGCCCACTGATGGTGACGAACCCAATAATGTTAAACCAATTAGCGAACCACGTTGGCCCAGTGCTGATTGATTAACTAGATACTTTGAATTTCTTTGCAGGTTACTTTAAGATGTTCTTTCACCGTAGGGATATTATATAAATGTAGATATGAAATTTGAAGACCACATTGATACATGGTAGAATTGATCCTGGAGCCATCGAATGAACTGATTCGTAAACAGTGCTGAGATTATAACGTCACCGACAATATATCACCAATATTTTCCATCATTTAAATTTCCACAGCGCTGCAGTGAACCTCTTCCTGTATTCCAGTTTAGAGGTTAATAACCTAAGTGACAAGGCCGAATCTACCCCATTAATATTTCAGGACCATTCTGGTTTCATTAGCAGCCTACTGAATGTTTAATTCGTGATATGCTGCTACAGGTTCGGGCTTGCCAGGTCATCGTGTCTCTTACTTAGCCATGAATAATTTCAAAGGATTAACTTGCACTGTGCTACCTTGTGTTAAAGTTTAGGTTCGTTGCGTAGTCGTGAATAGGTAAGTCGTTGGGAATTTAAAAAGTTTTAAGTGTTGGCTCAAGTACCCGTACTAGGTAAGTTATTGAGATAATCTCCTGATACCAGCAAAAGTTAATTTACTAAAATCGGTGCCCACGATTTCGTTTGCGCAAAATTAGTATTTCGAGTATAGGTTTATATTAGCGTGTACATCGTTGTAAACTATTATGTAAGAAAAAACACGCTCATGCAAAGAGAATCAACGTGACTTTTACTAAATAACAGATGCTTTAAGACTCTGACTTAAGTTATAGAAAACTAGCTGTGCCCGCTACTTCATCCGCGTGGAATAGTTATTTTGAGCATCATATTTATTTTTGCAAACAACCACCTCAGCTGTTACCCACGACTTTGTCCGCGGCAATTTCTGTTATTATCTTAGACAATTTAGTTTTAAGTTTTAAAAGAACATAATTATTTTAAAGTACTTCTGCGTAAATTATATTTTTACTTTTATTTTCTTGTGGCAGAAGAATATAATTGGTGTCCGCAACCCGATCTTGACAACGTGACATATCCAAATTTGATTACCATAAAAACGATTCTAGTGAGTTAACCTTAAAAGATTTCAAGAGGAATAATTCTTTCATACATATTTTGGAAATAGAAGCCCTCAAAGATGAATAATTTTCCCTGTTTTTTTCCACATTTTCCATTATATCTTCGCTCCTATTAGTTGCAGCGTGATGTTATGTAACCTAAAGCCTTCCTCGATAAATGGTCTATTCAATAAAAAATAATTTATCAATTCGAACCAGGAGTTCCTGAGATTAGCGCGTTCAAACAAACAAACAAACTCTTCTGCTTTATAATACTATGCTATATAACTAATGAACTTTTTTCTTAAATTCCGTACGGACTAACTCGCGGGTACAGCTATCATTAAATAAAAACAAGTGTTACAGACAAAAAAGTCACAATTTTAATAACTGAATATCATTTGGATTGTAAACAATATTGCAAATAACAAAAATAAGTTTTCACTTACGATATCCACGTGTCATTGTATCTGAAACAAAATGAACACAGATCATAAATTTAGAAAATTATGCACAATTATTAATATTGATCTACAAATATTTTTTCAATGAAAATATTACAATGTTCTAAAATAAGAAAAATGGATACTGCTAGCTAGCTAGCTGATGCCCGCGACTTCGTCTCCGCATGATTATTATTTGGAGTAGTCAGCTTGGTGTATATCTTTAAATTGTAGCCTGTGTATTATTCTGATTTATGTATAAGCTATATTACTGTGAAGTTTAATGAATGAATGAATAGACATTTATTTGACACACATAGATAGACCAATTAATTAACAATTAAGAGAAAAAAACCCATAAAGATAAAAAGAAAAAACACAGGTGCGATCTATATGTGTCAAAAAGGGCTCTGTCTCGGCTTAATGCTTCCGCAGTTCTGCATAGGCGCTGTTCTTATGACAGCCTCGGAGCCCATTCGTTGGCCAAACGAGCAATGGTTAGAGCCAATAATAAAAAAAAATAAACATTGACATTAAACTGTGACAAATATTACTACTACTACTTAACCTATAGATTTTACCTAATTAATATTAATTTTAATTATTTATATAACCACTACAATTTTAATAAAATACATTTAGTAGTAAAAGAGTATTAAGCATCCATCTACACAAACTTTCGCTTTTATAATAATAATAGAGATACAAAGTCCCCCGACTTGAGCAAACTGCCCTGAGGGAGACTGACTGCACTGAAGGGGCATTTATAGCAGTCAAGGGGCATCAAATGCCCCACCAGCTGGCGATGGGGTCGTCACTTCCTTACGGACAAAATAACTTTAATAATTATTATTAGTTAATAATTATTCATGTTATTATTATTGTCGCTTATGTCACGTGGTTTTATAAAACACGGTCCTTTATAAGGCGTGCGCCTTGTCGCGTGTCCTCTACGCGTTGGATCTGTATCCCCAGATCCAACGCGTAGAGGCCATTTAAGCGAAATTTAATGAAAGTGTGCGTGGAGTGTACCAACTGGGTCCAATCTCTATCTACACCATGAAAAATGCAGCCAAAGACTACACCCAGTTAGATGCACAGAAACTATTATCATTAGTGGTCAACAAGCCTATTGACTATTGCATTTCGATTTCGTTGGTAATGGGAACCGGACTATGGAAGAGACTCCGGTCACCTGCCTTCTCAAAGCCTGCTAATTGATTTTAAATATGGCAGGTGGTGACTCGCCTCTCACTAAATGGGCCTCCCAAAAAAGCAGACCAATATTGGTGCGGAGAGAGCAACATTGGTGTGAACGGCTAAGGGTGTAGAGAGGTGTGTCTGCGACAGCGATCGAGACGCCGTCGGCGTTATGACATTATTATCACTTCCACCCTTCGAGTATCTGCTTTTGCGACTGCACTCTGTCCGGCTGGTTAAGGCAAGACAGAGGCGGGTGGCATACGCCCCCCTGAAGCGCATCGGTTAAGGTTATATCAAAAAAGTATTAATAAACCTCATTTTAAATTATTAGTATACTCAAAAAACCCTATTACGCCTTTGTGATTCCCTCTACATTTCTCTGCTGAAAGCATTCGGTCATTAAACTATTCTGAGGCATAATTATGCATTCTGACATTACTAATTAAGGGCCGAACACATGGAGCTGTCCCGAAAACGTCAGCGGACAAAAACGGCCTCGTGGGGTCTAATTATTTCCATCAGTGGCCTGTTCAGGCTTGAAAGGGGCAGTTGACAGCGGGCCTAATGCGGCCCTACCCAAATAAAGACCTTTCTAACCTCAAACGAACTTCGAATTACAAATTAACGGCGCCTCGTTTACACCGTGAAGTAAGTTATGACGCAAATGAGACGTAATGAGGTATTTCAAAAGTTTTATGATACATTTAAACATAGCTTTTTTTGTATAGAATCGTGAAAAATAAATATTTATTAATAATACCAGAGTCATAAGAAACGTATGGTTATGTCTAGGAGGTAGACTCTGTACCAGGGTCGTCTGCATGGGTACCTCCGTCTTACCTATTTCTGCCGCCAAACAGCAGGGTTCGCTTTGCTGTGTTCCGGCGTGAAGGGTAAGATAGGCAGTGAAATTACTGGGTACTGTGACTTTACATCTTATGTCACAAGTTGGCAACGTACACTGTGGTTCTTATGAGGTTTGCAGATTTGCTGCGAATCTCGTGGGAACCACATGTACTATAGGCGACAGTTACCACTTACCATCAGGTGGGCAGCCTGCTTGTTTGTCAACTTTAGCAATAAAAAAAAATGTTCAAATGACATCGATAAAAACTAGAATTGTCACAATGTGTGAATACAGGTGTAATATAAGCAAAGTAATAATAGTTGTAGTAAGATGTAGTGAAAATCAATACCTAAGTTAAAGATATACAGCGTCTAGTATTAAGTCTTGTAGCGAAGCGAAAGTAGGACTAAATGATTTTCAATTTGCGAAGTACAAAAGGTCTTGCGGACAGTACTAGGTATAAAGTGGTGTTCAACTATGCCAGCAACAAAATAATTGAAATTATGAGAAGAGAAACCTGTAACTTTCTTAATACTTACTACGTTAATCACATCTGAATTCAATGTTTGTGAAAATTACGTTTTTGACGACCTCCATAGTCGAGTGGATAGTACACCGGTTTCAAGGTGTCGCCATCTCTGAGGTCCCGGGTTCGAATCCCGGTGGGGGCAGATGTTTGTGTGATGAATGCCAGCATTTGTACCTTAGTCATGGTTGTTGATATATATTTCAATAAAAATTATTTATATATATATATAATACTAGCTTTCCGCCCGCGGCTTCGCCCGCGTTATATTCGAATTTCCCACAGGAAGGATATGTTTTCCGTCGGTAAAATTATCTTATTTCCTTCCTTGGGTCCTCGGGTTTTACGATTGGTATATACGGGGTAAACTATCTGTGCATAAAATTTTATTTAAATCGGTTCAGTGGTTTTTACAATACTGCCATACAACCTTTCACCCCCTCCTTTCAACCCTTTACAGCCCTTTTCTGCTTTAAAAGGTAGCCTCTGTCCTGTCTCAGCCTCTAGACTATCTGTGTACCAAATTTCATTTAAATCGCTTCAGTAGTTTTAACAATTTTTCCATACAACCTAGCATCCCTTCTTTCAACCTTTTACAACCCTTTACAACCTATTTTGTATAAAAAAAGTAGCTTATGTCCTTTCTTGGGCTTTAGACTATCTGTGTACCTAGTTTCATTTAAATCGGTTCAGTAGTTTTAACAATATTTCTATACAATCTATTATCCCTCTTATTATCATGCCTTGAGTTCATTAAAATGACGATAACTTTTTTTTTAATGAACCGAAGTTGAAACAAAGTTTAGATATTATTCTGAGTTAAAACAAAGCAAATAGTGAAAGTTTCAAGCAAATCGGTTCAGTACTTTCGGAGATAAACGTGAACAAACATACAGACAGACAGACAGACAAAAAATTCCAAAAAATTTTTTTTGCTTTCTAATAATCTATTTAAGTGCCCCTCTATCCATTTCAGTCAAAAATACTAAATGTACAGACAAAATATTTTTACTGTCTTATTATATGTATAGATATGTATGTCTATCCGTTGCCCTAGATCCCATAGCACAAGCCTTACAGAGCTTAGTTTGGGCTAGGCTAATTGGTGTAAGTGTAACAAATATTTATTTATATTTTATTTTATTTATTACATTTGACACCGTTACACTTTATTTAATCGTTAACTAAGGTTCGTCATAAGCGTAGCAATTCTGTGTAAACGCGGCAAGGGCCTGGCAAGGGTCTCCACTCTATTAATTTGAAGCGATTTAAAATTAATTCTGCTGAAATCCAAATTTTTCCGCGAAGGAAAATATTAAATCAAATGACACCTAAAATTCAATTATTATAATTCCACGCCCCCAATTACTGGGGTGATGCGATCACTCTTCATTTAAAAGTTTAGGGATGCTTGATGCTTGTTGACACGTGGGGTAGAAAATGTAGAGCCAATTTATTAAATAAGATATTTCATGACTGGAGGGAGATATATAGCAGGGCCGTCTGCTCGTCTTACCTCTTTCTGCTACAGAATAGCTGTATTTGTACCAGTCTTAAGAATAAGATTTGTTACTGTTGATTCTGGTTACTTACATCTTATGTCGCAAGTTTGGAAGATATATTTTATGTTTCAATAAATAGTGTATTCTTACATAGTATTCCGCCTGCGGCTTCGCACTTGTTAAAGGAACAGTATAATTTACTAGACGGCGACTTCGTCAGCGCAGAAATAGTTTTCGAGTGTCTTATATTATCTTGGTGTAAATCATAAAATTATTCCGGGAATTAACGCGAAACATGCATTTTACCTTTATTGGCTTGACGTTTCGACGCAGGTTGCACGGCCGTGGTCGCAAGCAAACGGGAGAAGCGGGGTTTTGGCTCCGTGTGAGAGGCAGAGGATTCTTCATCTACCTCCAAATTCTGATTTTTCGCGATACCGCCTCTACACACTACACTGACTGTGTCCGTACTTTGAGCGCGACCCGACTGCGCAGTAAAGCGAGGTTGTGTTAAACAAATCACTGGATTCCACGATTCAGACAACTTGTAACCGTCTTCCCTATTGAAATTAGGATATTTTTTATTTTCTTTTGCTTCCCGCACTAATCTCGCGTGGAAACGGCGATCGGTAGACAGGACTTGTGGACGATGGAATTCTATCCAGTGATTGGTATTCCGCTGTAGTATGTGTTCTGCAATAGCCGATTTATATGTCTGTCGGTTCTTTACAGCCGCGATATGTTCTTTTAGCCTCTCCGCTATGGTCCTCTTTGTTTGCCCTATGTACGAACAACCGCAACTACAGTCAATTTTATAATAAAGGTAAAATGCATGTTTCGCGTTAATTCCCGGAATAATATTATAATCAACATGCAACGCGATAGTTTAAAAGTTAGTATTGGTGTAAATCGTTATAAATGGTAGCCTATGTGTTATTTTAACCTATAGGCTATGTTATTGTGCAGTTTCATTAAAATCCATTCAGTAGTTTTTACGTGAAAGAGTTACAAACATCCATCCATACAAACTTTGGCGTTTATAACATTAGTAGGGTTAGAGTTAAAAATTATCTTGTATTTCCCCGCGTCTCCAAACATCCCTATTTTATCAAAACCAGCACAACATTTTTTATCAGATTTTCTCGCAGGATAAGTATATTTTCCCGTCATTTATCGTCCACCGGGTCTAAACATATCTCTATATCGAATTTGATCCAAATCCGTTCATTAGTTTCTGAGTCTTTCATTCCCTATTTTTACCCCCACTAAGATACTTTTGAAGTGAAAACTTATTTAGCGGCGCTGAGCACTTTTTGTATGGGTAAAAACTTCCAAACTCGCGTCAGGGTCACGTGATGCTGATCGAAAAAGCGTAAGATCGAGGGGAAGGGAGAGGAACTAGTATCTCACACTCTTTCTGCCGTGTCTGAGTGTGCTGCTCCGTTTAGGCGGCATAGGGCGCTTGCGCGAAAGTCATATTTGTGTACGATAGCGCAATAAATAAACATTGTATTCTACCTCATAAATGATAGGATTTTGTACTTACTCGTATAATTAAACACAACGTTAATATTGAAGTTTTCATTTCTGCCGGTGTGCTACCGGTGTTTTCTTTTTTACAAATTAATATATACTACAATTTTTAACAAAAAATAAGTTTTAAACCACTAGCTTTAAAAATTATGTACATTCTACTTTTATTTCGTATTTCAGACCTTCACAGATAGACAGACGTATTCTATTTTCTCTTAATACGAAATACTCGTAATGTTTCCAAAATCATAGTTAATGAAATGTGAATGATTAAAAGTAACCATGTCTATTTCCAATAAAGTCAAACTCTTCTCCATTTTCTTCGAAATCATTTAGTTGAATAATTGACTAATTGTGACTATTATCCAGTTAATATCATAGGCAGCTTAAAAAAAAGGCTCTGAAATTATTATTAATGGGACTAGGTACATAATAATGGATATCTGAATGGTCTGAAAACTCAATATTAATTAATTTCCACAATGTTCATTCATTAACAAATTAACAGCAAAATTTTGGATGTACGAAAATAATTGCAACATTTCAAATTCTGAACTCAGGAATCCTTATTTCATTACATTGACAATTGTAAAAGCTCAAATAGAGCTTTCACAATCAAGGTAAGCATGAGCTAAGCTGATTGAGGGTGTGCATTAAGCCTTTGACTAACGTAGCCGGTGAAGCAATTAAGTTACTAAACTCACTTTCCAATCGTATAAATTGAACTGATTATTTTTCTAAAATGCATATTTTATATTCTATCGTTTTCTCAAATAAAAACATAAACCAAAGCTACGTTAATTAAAATTGTACTAACGATTTATTTTTTCAATTTAAACTCTATAAGAATTTTAAACTCTTTAAGAAATTATAATTAGACAAGTGTAAATACAGGAGTAAAAAAATCACTGCCGTATTCGTCGTAATGTCTAGGCATGGCGACATTCGCATTTCTTGAAACCTACCTCTGCAACATGTAAATATTTCCGCTATGACTATATTTTCAGGATAGGATCCTCGAAAATTATAAAGAAGCTCAACATTACACGAATGCCAATAGCAAGAACTGCACTCGGAACCTCCCAAATCCCCAGAAGAACCAAACACATGGTATCATAGCCTGAACATTTACAACGGGTGCTATAAGAAGGCTCAACATTACACGAATGTCAATAGCGAGAGCTACGCTCGGAGCCTCCCTGCGTGGTCAAACCAGGAATGTTGAAATCCCCAGAAGAAACTGACATTTGGTATACGTTTTTTGAAAGGCTTAAACTCGCCCAAATGCCAGGAAGACCGTGTTCGGATTTACACTGCGGGATGGAATGAGTAATATTGACATCCGCAAAAGAATCAGAATCACCGACAAATCCCTAAGTATCGCGAAATTTTATTGGCAGTGGGCAGGGCACATTGCTCGAATTACGAAAAAGTACTCCAGTACCAAGCACATGCCAGGAAACGCATCACTGGTATGTCTGGTACAAAGTTGATCGGCGATTTGGTATAGATCGGTGTTGATATAGTCTTTTTTGAAAGGGTATTGCTATCCTAGTATGGAGGCCTTGCATACTCATCCAAAAATGCAGGTTGAGCACCGCGTGGTACTTTTGTTGGTAGGGGCCTATACACGCCCGCCACCTTGCCAACAGTCTGGAACGTACTGCTATTTCACATTTCTCCTTGAAGAGAAAGAGGAAGATTCTTGATGATAGCAGCGCAGAACTGTGGTGTGGTAATCTTTGGGGGGCACGCTGGTGATTCCAGTAATACCTTATATCAGTAGACACTTCATTATTCACTAGATATGATCATCCTTGCTTTAATTTTTTGCAAACGGAAAATAAATCAAATACAGCTCTCTACTGAATTGTTCCAGCACTAATCTAATGAAATCCAAAAAGCCATTTCGATGAATTCCTCCAAATAAATTCACAATATGTGTTCCAGTATTTGGAATTCTACTTAATATTCTTGTCGAATCTCAGCAGAGCTGAAACGGAATACAGTATGATGATTGTGGCACAAAGCATAACGTATCATCGTTAAATTGCATTATTGATCGGCCCGACTGTCAAAGGACTGGTAATGATCGAGTAGTGTTGGGAGCACCCTTAGAACGGTATCGAGAACTTTTAGACATTGAAATCTGAGCATGTATAATTATGCATAGTATTTTTAACGTAAATATAATAACAGCTACAAATGTGTATTTTTTTTTAATAAATAAAACGTTATTGTGTATATGTATATCAAACGACATTTATTGTTTCTGCTTTATATTAGTTTTCTTACGTCTAAATCACGTACAGATTTTGTATAACTATATTTTCTGCTATTCAACCAAGCTTCACACCATCAAAATCTTTCAGATAGATCCTTGGTCATAATTGTAAGTTAAAGTTACTTTGACTATAAATAAGTAGGTTGTCAATTCGACTGCTTTTTTGTTGTTTGTTACCTCAGAACTTTTGCTGTGTGAACCCACTTTGATAATCTTTGAGGGTTCGTGTGGTCCCATTTCAATTTCGTCTAGTTCTAACAATGACAACCACGAGAAAACTATATCGGTCGCTTTAAGTATGTGTGCGATAAATGAGAAAATAACTTAATATTCCGTACTTCACAAAAACTCTATCAATAAAGAAAAAAAAATTAACTAAATTAATTAAATTACAATTAATATATCTTTTTAGTGCATATTAATATGTTTGGGATAGATTTTTTTAATTCGTTCTTCATGGTAGTGTTCAAATCACATATCAGCCAATAGACGCCCGCTGTTGGACATTAAAAGGATCTCCTAGGAAAGGATCTAGCTACTAATAGCGTCCAGAATCCTCATGATATCTTCACAAATCATCAGTCAACTAAGGCCTTTTTTTTTTTTTTAGGTGGGAAAATGCTCCTTATGCACCTTGACGCCGCGCTGGCTAGGCGCGGCCATGTGTGGGGCTCTCCGGCAGAGTGCCGGCCTACCCACTAAAACCCCCCCAGGTTCTCTGGGCCCATGCAGGGCACATGGCGGGGTGCGCTTTCGCGATTCGACCGCCATGTGTCCCGGGGCCGGCTCGACCAGCAGAATGGTCAAGCCACCGCCAAAGGAGGGACTGTCCGAGAACCCCTGGACAGTCCCCCAGACAGAGAGACCCACACCTTGGCGTGCGCGCTTAGCCAGGCGCGCACGCGGCCTCCCGGTCCAGTAAACTAAGGCCTACCAACCCTGAGGTTCTTCTAGATATGCCTGCCACTCAAACATTATTCGGTGTTTAAATAGTTAATTACAAAAAATAAAGTATTTAACTTTGAATATAGGGTCAACTGATGTAAAACGGGAATCTAGACAATCTATTCAGCACGCGAGGTATAGTCACTTATTTTTTTTTTATACGATATAGTTCTCGTCTTTATCGATAGTGCTTATACCGCAATAGTGAGGGGAAATCCTAATCTCCAAAATCGTCGTTGAGGTTGAAAATAGTTGTACCTATTGTTATCGAAAGATTGCTTCAATGTAATCCTCAAAAAATGGAAAGCTTAACTGTACTTTACTTTATAGCTGTTTGTTGTTGCCTTGTTCGTGTGGTTTATGAAAGAGATCGACACAATAAACGAAAATTCTGAAATTAACAACGAAGCGTGTTAGGAACCAAGAAGAAAAACATATATAGGATTTCATATCTAAACTAGTTTGATATAAGTTTTTAGATTACAAACAAAAAGCTATTTCGTTTTATTGCAACTAGACCTTAGTTGGCGAAAATATGAATAATGACGAGTCCACATGCAAGATGCTAATGGGAATAATTCGTACGCTGATATATTCATAGTCTGTTTTACTCAAAGCAATTTGACATATACAAAACTACTAATTGTGGTCCAAAACTTACTGTGCCCGTGAGTAGGATTTGCATGCAATGAGTGACTTCCCTAGTGATATTCACAAATTTTCCCGTTAATAGAAGGCGATACTTTTGTACTTATTAGAAGCTACATGTTATAAATTAATATAATCCATACTATATATACTATATAATATTATAAATGTGAAAGTAACTCTGTCTGTCTGTTCCGCTTTCACGCTAAAACTACTGAACCGATAAATGAAATTTGGTACACAGATAGTCTAGAGCCTGAGAAAGGACACAAGCTATTTTTTTATATAAAAAAGGTTGTAAAGGGTTGTAAAAGGTTGAAATGAGGGATAATAGGTTGTATGGAAATATTGTTAAAACTACTGAACCGATTTAATTGAAATTTGGTACACAGATAGTCTAGAGCCTGAGAAAGGACATAGGCTACTTTTTCATGCAAAAAAGGTTGTAAAGGGTTGTAAAAGGTTGAAAGGAGGGATAATAGGTTGTATGGAAATATTGTTAAAACTACTGAACCGATTTAAATGAAATTTGGTACACAGATAGTCTAGAGCCCGAGAAAGGACACAAGCTACTTTTTTATATAAAAAAGGTTGTAAAGGGTTGTAAAAGGTTGAAAGGAGGGATAATAGGTTGTATGGAAATATTGTTAAAACTACTGAACCGATTTAAATGAAATTTGGTACACAGATAGTCTAGAGGCTGAGAAAGGACAGAGGCTACCTTTTAAAGCAGAAAAGGGTTGTAAAAGGTTGAAAGGAGGGGGTGAAAGGTTGTATGGCAGTATTGTTAAAACATATCCTTCCTGTGGGAAATTCGAATATAACGCGGGCGAAGCCGCGGGCGGAAAGCTAACATAAAATAGAAATGATAAAACATTGTTTTGTAAAAAATAATAAAATTATTGACACATCTTAGGGCTAAAGCTCCATCAGGTTTCTATTGTCAACAATTAGATTTCTTTTTAATACTCTGTCAGATATCCTTCATTGGTTTATAAATAACTAGCTAGTGCCCACGACTTCGTCTGTAAAGATTTTTCCCACAATTTCTATTAATTATTGTTGTATAAGTTATTCTTTATAAATGTATAAGTAGAACAATTTATAAAGATACTACCTGTGTTATTCTGACGTATAACCAATATTATTATAAAGTTTTTAATGAAACTGTAACATCCCCCCCCCCCCCCGTAAACGTTACGTAACACTCAAGTAATCATTTTTATCCTTGGTACTAAACACTAACGAATACTGACAACGAAAACAACGTTAAATGACGTACAATAAATACAATTTAGGGAGTCCCCGTGAAATATAAACGAAAACATTTGCCAACTTGCGGGAACTAATTAAAAATCACGACCCACGACCAGACTAATACAATTGAGGGATTGACCGTAAAACGTAAACGAAAAGGGTTGCCAATTTGGGAATTTTATATACCATTTTTTTTATTAAAAAAAAACAATGTTACGTAACGTGTTGTAAGACAGACCCCCTCCCGCCCCTGTAACGCATCGTAACGTTTAACGGGACCTCCCCTCCCCCCAAGTTGCGTTACGTAATACTTGAACGCCCCCTTACTAACTGATGAAACAATATAACTCCATTCCTGAGATATTTGATATCCAAATATTATTTCAAAGCATTTTAACATAACAACGTTTGTCACAACAACAGATTTGGCCATCTGACCAACAACATGCTTAGTTTACAAGTATAGTGTTTCTGTGACTGATCACTTAATTTTTGTAAAGACACATAATAATACAATGAACTGTCAAATCACGATTAATGAATGCGATAAAAGCTCTGTTTTTTCGGCGTTGATTATTATTATATCTAGACAGATTATTATTGATACACATTTGAATCTATTGTACAAATGGTTCGTTCCATTAGAAGCAAATACAGAACCCACAGAACCCAACCTACGTAAGTGTTACAAGATCTAAGGTCACAGTACTTTATAATTTCACTGTCAATCTTACTCTCAGAACCAGAATATAGTATAGATGCCGAAGCACATGACCTCCATAAGGCTATATTATGACAGTTTACGATTTCAATAAATTAGTGATTAAAATTCTAATTCAAATATGTTACATATCCGTAGCTATATTCTGATATTAAAGTCGATAGTTGTCACGTCACTAATCGGCTAACTCGAATCGCAGTATCCGTTTCAAAGTAATCAGACCAAGCAAACCGAATTACTGGCGCAGAGGTACACGAAAGCTAGCGTTTGTGATTGGCAAAGCGTCAAATTAATAAATATAACTCATATCAACCGAGGAATGCCCAATGCTGGACGCAGGTCAGTAATTTGCTAGCTTCCAGAGTTTTCTCGCAATCTTCGCCAAATCTTCGATTCACCTTGTAGTAAGCCTGTGATTCCCGTTGTATATTTGTATATCTATCACCCGAATACGTTTCCACCCTAACATTTGTCGATCCAGCAAACAATCTGCCCTGCCCTTTGCCTTGAAGGTTCACAATTCTGTGAACTGTTTCGGTGAATTTGGTTCTTCTACGGATTTCAAAATTTCTGATTCCATCATGCAGGAAAACCCCGAGTTGTCCATTTCATTCCATTTCACATTCCTTAGTTCTATTGCCCTTTGAGTGACTTCGAGCCGCTTCACATGGTCCATTATTACAGTATGCACAAATCAAAGACCTTCGTCTTGAGGCACTGCGGTAGATAGATCGAGATATGCCAGGTAACTTTTCTCTTAATCTATCGATTGGCTTTGGAAATTCAACTGTAAGAATAAAAAGAGAGCCACCAGTCAGTTCAGCCAGTCACCACTAAATAACTCCATTTAGTAGCAAGTACTGAATGCTGGAATGCTCCTAAGCAGTAGACGCAATGTCATGAAGGTGTCACTTTACAAATGAGAGTATTTTTAACTACCGTCGCTGTAATTCAACGCATACGATAGACTGAGTAAACATAGTAAACATCATACTAAAATCACAGATTAAAAACAATACGGTCATGTTAATTGCCAAACGACAAGTGCATCCATCACTGCTCAACAATTAAGGACAGGATCAAGTCTTTTGTTAATCGCGCAATGAACACTTTGACATTTCTCTAACCAGAAACATCTCGGTCGACTGTTTCTTAAATCTATTCAATTCAAAAGGATATGAGTAATGTCGTTAACATGTCATTTTATACACAGTATGCAAATAGTCTTTGGGACGTGAGTTGCATGCAGCTGCAGAGCACCAGATCAATTTCCTATATAGTCACCAGCCGCACTAATTGTAAACCTATTGTCTCCCGTCCCCGGACATAAATTATGTCCTATTATTGGACGGAGGCAGGAATCGGCTCCACTGGCTCCTAACAGTGATGACGAATAGCTTGCGTTATTAGCTTATTCTATTACGACACGACATGGCTTTTGACTACTTTATACATACATAATTATTACAACTTAAATAACAAATTTAGGCAATTTAAATATAATAATAAACGTCAAGATATCCTATGAAATAAGTTATGAATCGGTTGCTACTGTCTGGATTCTATTCCCAAATCACAAGCTACCAACAATTTCTCTGAAAGAAATCACAAGACTTTTCCTCATCATCACAGAGCACAGCTAGGGTGTCCACTCAAAAAATATATCGATACATTTTATCGATATAAAATATCGAAACGTGATATCGATACCTTACGATATATCGTTTGAAAATATCGATTTTTTTGATATCAAATATTTTTCACTATAATTTTATATTGTCCTTTTCTTATCAAAAGCAGTTTGTTGTTGTTTCTATCGTATATGTGAAAGTATAATCAAAGAACAGAGTAAGATAGTTATACTAATAATGCAATACGGTAACCAGGGTCTGACGATGGAGCTAGAAGATGGTCAAAGGAAGTTATAAGTTGTCGGTGTGAATGCACACACCCACAGATTATGTAGACGGACGAAAAGTGTAGCCAACATTAAGAATATTCATATAGAAATACTCAATCTATGTTGAGAATAGATAAGAAAATGTTGATCGGCTCTGTGGAATGCATATGCATGGCTCATAATTTAATAATGTCATAATTTACTTGTCATTATGAGTCAGCTTTAGCTTTTTAATTGATTCGATATTTTCATATAGGTATATATCGATATATCAAATTAAAAACTTATTTGTCAAAATATCGATTTATTTCTATATATCGTATGACAACTATCGAATAATTAGATATATCGATATATTAAATGAATATCCCTAACCATAATACCTTTTATGTTTGTGTGTACTTTACCTTTTAGTTGCTCCCAATACCCTAACGCAGGATCTTCAAGCTCTGTTGACCGGCATCTACATCAATTTCTGATTAGTTAAATATCTTTTTACATTTCTGAATAAGCATCTATCAGACCACAATATAGCCAGTATCGTTTCAAAACCGCTTTCAAGCGCTACATCGCTTGATCTCCTTATATCATCAATAAATGAAAAAACAGTAGTAGCTATGTTTAGCGCTGATTTTCTTTCTATAGAATCGTTATACTTCTGATTGGTGAACATTTGGTATATATACATTTTTGACATAAACATCATTTAATAACCCTGTGTTCTTCCACGTTTCTCAAATTATTATCTCTAAAAAAAAGCATGTGTAAGTGAAATCTGTGACGTAGATGTTTTTTACACTACACTTAGATTTAATACCATATCGTGGTGCCGCAACCGGAATCGCGGGTTTTATTCCCGCACGCGACAAGTACGGGAATAAAACCCGCGACCCCCGGTGCACGCCAAAACTTCTCTTAATCTTAACTGTGCGATTTTTATACATACATGAAATTTGTTTTTTCGTTCGGACTCATAAAGAGCTAGCTAATACTGATTTAATTATAATAGATTAAGCAGCTAACCCTGCAGATGGGGCTGACAAGTCTACAGGTATGTTTTTGGGTTTCCAACACTCATAAAACTCGAATTATAATCCATCAAGAAAATAACGATACGATCCAAATTATTATTAATAATAAAATATGAAGGCCGCGTCACACTCATTCATTCCAAAGATTCCAAGGATCGGGCTCTCGCTGGGACCCAGTCCCGGACATTAATAAGGGGCCAGATGTTTCCTAGCCGTCCCGAATACTAATTATCGGAAGGAATAAATGAATTAATTTCGTAATTAGAGGCGTTGGGTCGGAAAAATAACAAACATTGCTGCTGGTATTTTGTCCCTCATGAGTACCGATAACATTTTTATAATAAGCTGTGACAAGAAAGACAATATTTAATATCAAAAATTACGCACAATAATTAAAGAATGTTCTGATCCTCGTATTAAAAAAAAGTTGAGTTGTATGAGAAAATTTACAGATTCATATGAAATAAGAAAAAAATAGTCTTATGAAAAAATACTATTATAAAGTAATTGATAACAATGCCTTTATTTTTATGACTAGCTTCCGCCCGCGGCTTCGCCGGCGAGAAATTAGTTTTTGTCAATCCTGGTACTTGTCGAAATTTCAAAAATGGTAGAACATATGTTTAATGATTTCTTATCAAGTGCTTAAATATAAAGTTTCATGGTTTTATATTTTAAAATTAAGAAATCCCATACAAACTTTCAACCTCTATTTCAACCCCTTCATCCTTTTTTTTCGAAATAAAAAGTAGCCTATGTTCTGTCTCTAGGTCTCTAGGTTCTAAACATTGTCTGTACCAAATTTCATTAAAATCGGTTGAGAGGTTTAAGCGGGAAAGCGTAACAGACAGACAGACAGAGTTACTTTCGCATTTATAATATTAGTTGGGATTATAATATAATTTATATAGCTTATGTCTCCAGGATCATTAACGAACATTAACGAATCTATTACCTCATTAGGTCCGATATACGACTGTAGAACTCGTTCATAGATTAAAAAATCATTGCCCTTCTTTTTGGCTTTATTCATAACTAGCGGCCCGTACCGGCTTCGGACGGGTAGACATTACTCTTCGCAGCGTATGCGATGAAAGACATTTTATGGCAATTTCTTTTTCAACTTCAGTTGGTTTTGATAAGATTTTCTAAGGATTTCCACAGTAATCTAGTACAAAATATAGCCATGTTACTCAGTGATAATGTAGCTTTCTAATGAAAAAAAGAATTATTCAAATCGGTCCAAAACTTTTTGAGTTTATTCGTTACATACAAAAATACAAATCTTTCCTCTTTATAATATTATTGTAGACTAGCTTTCTGCCCGCGGCTTCGCCCGCGTGGATTTCGGGATTGGGTCTATAGAGGGTTAAGGGCCATAGCTTTTGCCCACGACTACATATGCGCGGAAGTCGGTTTATGGCGCGAAGGTTTTATCGCGCTTCCCATGGGACTATCCGTTTTTCCGAGATAAATAATACCGCAAAACCTTGCTCGAGAATCACTATATCTATTGTTGAAAACCGCATGAAAATCTGTGCAGTAGCTTTTGAGCGAAGCCTTTATTGCGCATCCCGTGGAATATGTCGATTTTTCCGGGATAGAAAGTAGCCTATGTTACTCGGGGATAATGTAGCTTTCCAAAGGTGAAAGAATTTTTGAAATCGGTCCAGTAGTTTAAGCGTGAAGAGGTAACAAACAAACAAACAAATAAACAAACAAACAAACAAACACACTTTCGCATTTATAATATTAGTTGGGATTGTAGATACGCTTGTCATATAGATTTTTATTTTATTTTACGAGATTTAAATACATGGGCTTGTAAGAAGAGGAAGACAAAAGAAAAGATGGATGAACTGGTGAATGATGATATGTTGAAGAAAGGAGTGAATATCGAAATAGCAAGTAATAGAGGAGAGTAGAAGGAAGAACGACATGTTGCGACTACCAATAAAATTGGGAACAGAGCAGGAGAATGAAGAAGAGGAATTCCTAGCGCTTAGCTTAAGAACTAAATATTAAGTAGTTTTGTCACGCTTCAGCAAATCAAGGGCATTTTTTCTTCATATTACTGTTGTCTATTTCTTGGCAAAAAGCTTATAAGTTTTACCTAAAGCTACAAAGCTTGAAATCAATTTGGTGCCTTTGAAATTCCCTAAATTCCAACTGCTTTGCCAAAAACCTAATTCACTCACAAAGAACATGGCTTTAAATTAATAAGCGTCCAACGAAATTGAGCCAGTGCAGAAAATATAATTATGTCGACAAAGCAGACACATTCCCGACATCTACCAAAATTTAATTAATAGCCGAGTCATGCGCAGAACTGAAATTTGAAGAATTCCTTAGCACTCGTTAGAGACTTGACTCAAAAAGCAATTCAGATACCCCCTTTACAATTAGATACGTTAATCAACAAAAGCGTTTCATTAAACTGATTCGTAAACAATTATTTTTGTTTAGCGCCTCCGCTCCGGCTACGAGGAAAAGAAAATTAATTCAGACAACGGAACAGAGAGGAAAATGTTCCCATACCCTTTGCGCTACATTGTAATTTCTGGCACAGTACAAAACAAGCCTTATGATTTGATATATACGAAACAAATTTCCCTGGCTAGTTAAGTTGTTATTTCTAGCACTGCTATTTTTATATATATGGAAAAGCCTTAACAACTACGTCCCATTTATTCCGAAATAAACTTAATTGCTTTAGCTATGAAGCTCATTTCGCTTTGATGCCGAAAATTGTATGTAAATAAGAAAGTTGGGTGTAGTGAGCGCGTATCCTGAATACTAATAGTTTAAAGGGAATAGTTGGACAAAGTGTTTATATTGATTCGATTGAAGTTCCTTCGAGTACTTAGTTATTCCAACAACTTTGTCTGGATGTTTTCTTTACGAGTTTGTTTTATTGCTTGGAGACAGATAAACCCGTTTTAATCTTACTTGTAAAATACATAATTACGATTTGAAACCGTCTAAATTGTGTCCGAATTCTTGTAATGATAAAAGCTACTCAAAATACTCATACTGAGCAGATGAAATCGCGGGCACCAACTAGTGTATATGTGTTTTAGATTGTAAAATAGGAATTATTTATTGAAATCAATATAAATTTCAGTACTGAAAGACAAACACACATCCACACAATAAAACATAAAAATGTGCCACGGAAAAGGATATTTCCTCAGCGTGATATCAGGGAGTCACAGACCCCCGGAGCTGGTCTTCCATAGGCATCCTTTATGAGTCACTGCTATGTCATAGCAAAATGACACAATTCAAAATCAAACACATAAGCATATTTAGATAATGAGCTTACAAATTAAAAACCTATACAATATCCTAAAATATAATCTTGTAAAAATGAATCGCAAAATGTGTTTGTTGGTAGGCGCATAACTTAACAACGCTTGGACCAATTTGGCCAATATGTTTTTTAAAATGTTCGTTGAAGTTCAAGGATGGTTTTTACGGTGAGAAAAATTTGAATAATTATCGAGAAAACCCCTAAAAACAGCAGTTTTTTCCCATACAAACGTATTTTAACTAAACGTACAGTCGATTTGAGCTTTACTGTTATTGTATAAAATTCATATTGCAAGCGCTCACTGTTGTCTAAGCAATGTAGATGTTTCTAACATCAAAGAGTCAATTTGCGCTTTATTAACGCTATATAAAGTTAAAATTCAATCATATCTATCATAACAGTGTGCGTGTGTGCGTTGGAGCACAGAATACATCGTTGGAGGATTTAATGTCACGTTCCAAAATTATATAGTCACAAAATGTAATAGTAAATTTGGAACTTTTTTGTAATTAATTATTTTTTATTCACAATGCTCTACAACCAGGGTGACGGTTTTGTGTAGGAGAATTTTTTGCTCTGAGTATAACATAGAAACAAAAAGTACACAGCAGTAGAAACAAAAACCTGCCACTTTACAAATCTTTTTTACAGGACAAAGTCTGTCAGGTCTGCTAGTCTACTAATATTATAAAGAAGAAAAGCTTGTGCTTGTATATTTATTAAATTGTAAGTAAGTGGTAATGTCGGAATCTACTGAACCGATTTTAAAAATTCTTTCACCAATAGAAAGCCACATTGTTGACGAGTGTCATAGGTTATATAAACAACCGAAAAATAAAAAGGCTTTTTACGTGGTAGTCCGTTATGCAAAGTGAATCAGAGAAAAAACAGTCGAATGAAAGCGTTTCTTACGAACGCTGCCTTAACTATGAAATATATATTTTTGAGTTCTAGAGAAAAGATGTGGAGCTTGAAAGTGCCTACAAAAAAGTCTACGACAGCATATGTCTTACTTTTATATTTAAGTTACAAAAAGTTGTTTTTTTAATATAACAGTTAGAGAAATTAAAACATATCACTCTGTACTAAAAAGGATTATTAATATTATGCTCAACGACATTAGTGTTAAAACCCACATATATCTATCTATCTATATGTATTACACACAGACATACACATACAGAAGCTACAAGGACAATAATATATTTTTCATCCCACCAGCTCGGAAAGTGTAATTTTGCGCTTCGAAATCTGGCTGGAAAATTCTATTTTACTCGCTTGAGCGGCAAAGTAGATTTGAATTTAGAACATCACATATAATGAGTACTCAATATAATTGTAAATTCAAAACGTCATTAAACCTATTTAATGTAACCTCTATGGTGCCAAATTTATGATTAGAACTTTTTAAATTGTGAAAAAATTTAAATTTGGAACCTTCTTGGTTTCTTTGTTTTATTTGCGTGCTTCGCGCCATTCTAGTTTTTCACGTTTTATTGCTTAATATAATTTGTCATTATAAATTGTTTTCTTTGTCATTTTGTCATTTCCTCGCTGAGGTGGGATGAAAAATTACGTATTGCACTCGAGTGGAAAGATTTTTCACCTTGTGCTCGTTTGTTTCCCTCGCTGACGCTCAGGATTCTAATTTAGAATCACTCGCTGCGCTCGTGATTCAACTTTAGAATCCTTCGCTTGCTCGGTCATCCAAATCGAGCACGCGGTTAAAAAGGAACTTTCCACTCTTGTATAATAAATAACTATTAAAACTCCGATCGAAAGTAAAAAAATAAAGTCTTACAAAAGCAAAACAATGTAATAGCACTCTGTCTATAGGTACTGTTATTGTTGAAATGGTTAAAATAAATAATAAATCACTTTTAGATAAACTTATAGCTTTCTTTTGTAAAACTGAACACATAGTTATATCATACTCAAACCAAAGAAGAAAAATAGATGATGAAGAGTATAGATAATACTACTTGCAAGAAATTTGTTGCAAATGAAAATAATAGGTGACGCTACATCTATACTAATATTATAAAGAGGAAAAATTTGTTTGTTTGTTTGTTTGAAGCGCGATAAAACCTTCGCGCCATAAAAAGACTTCCGCGCATATGTAGCCGTGGGCAAAAGCTATGACCCTTAACCCTCTATCTATCCAATCCCGAAATCCACGCAGGCGAAGCCGCGGGCAGAAAGCTAGTGTTACATAAACATAAATGTAGAATTTTAAAATTTCCCAAATTACAGAAGATAAATACAAATAAATTAAAAAATTATCAAATCCATTATAATGAAATTGGAGTACGTATGTCAATACTTTCATAAGGATATAGAATATTTTTTACAAGCTTTTATATTAGCTTCACTTGTAACTATGTAAGAAAATCTTGGAATCTTAATTAAACCCACTTCCCGGTCTCCGATTGAGCTGAAATTTAGCATACACGTGTAAGTCGGATGACAATGCATGGTTATGTGTGTGGCGTCATTCTAAATCCAACATGGCGGCATTACCAAGATGGCGGATCAATTATTTTTAATGCACCCCTACAATATGGGTATCAAATGAAAGGGCTTGCAAAAAACACCTCGATAAATAATGTGACGTCACTCTTAATCCAATATGGCGGACTTTCACAAGATGGCGGAACAATTATTTATAATGCGCCCCTACAATATGGGTATCAAATGAAAGGGTTTGCTAAGCTTGGTTTTTATTTGGAAAATAAATTAAAAGTATTTTTTTTTAAATACATGCTTTTATTAAATGCGCTAAAGCTTGTCGTTAAAAGTATTCTATAAGTAAGTAAATCTAGCGACAAGCTTTTATATGTAAAAGTTTATTTTGTTCTTTTTAGAGCATTTAATAAAAGCTTGCATTTAAGAAAAAATACTTTTAATTTATTAGGTGATCGACTAAATTGATTCTGGTGTAATTTGGTTAACGGATAATCCAGACGCGAGGAATAACATAATAATAATAACTTTATTTCAGAAAAGAACATATTACATTTTTTTTTTGTATTTTGTTTAAGTAATATGAAAATTAACAATTTTAACAACACTTATAAACACCACGGCAATAGTGCCCTGTGGAAAATATGCGATACAGTCTAAGCTAATGTTAATTAAACATAACTTAACAAATTCCATGATAACACAGAAAGTTCAGAGACCTAAAGCCTTTACGGAGAAAGAACAAGTAAGTATACGAATGCCCCGAGGATAAAAAGTCTCCTGTGCGAACGACAAGATAACATTTCGTGAGAGCGCAGGCTCTATTTTAAAACGTCTGTGACACAATTCAAAATATTTAGTAAGTTAAAGTGCCACCCAGAAACCAAAATAAATATTTGCATCACAAATATTTAAGGCGACTTATTCTGGACTTCCTCGGCATGGCGCTAGCTGCCAGTTAACTAATAAACAGTACAACTATTATTATTACACGATAACCACGGCACGGGTAATATAGTAGAGAAACACTGATAAATTTAGAGGTTTCTAATGTGATGTCGTAAATAAGCACGTTTTTAGGGTTCCGTACCTCAAAAGGAAAAAACGGAACCCTTATAGGATCACTTTGTTGTCCGTCTGTCCGTCCGTCTGTCAAGACCCTTTTTCTCAGGAACGCGTGGAGGTATGAAGCTGAAATTTATATCAATTACTCAGGTCTACTGTCCCTTGAAGCTTTGAAAAAATCAAACGTCTAAGCCAACGCAATCAAAAGATACAGCCGTTTATGCCGTAAATTTTCGACACTTGCAAGGGAATCAAAACCTACAGGATGCTTCCCGTGAACTCAGAATCTTGAAATTTGGTAGGAAGCAACGTCTTATAGCATAGATAAAGGAAAAATTACGAAAACCATACATTTTTAGTTACATCACATAATATATATATTTTTTTAATAATTTTAAACTTACTACCCATTTCCTCATAAACGCGTAGAGGTATTAAATTGAAATTCATACCAAATACTCAGGTCTATAATACCTTTAAGCTGTAACAAAATCAAACTTCTATGTCAACGCAATCAAAAGAAACAGCAATTTAAGCTGCATATTTTGAAACTCGCAAGTACTCGCAAGGGAATCAAAACCTAAAGGGTACTTCCAGTCGACCTAGAATCTTGAAATTTGGCATGAAGCAACGTTTTATAGCACACATAAAGGAAAAATTCCGAAAACCTTAAATTTATAGTTACATTACAAAATATATATTTTTTAATAAATATAAACTTATTACTTTTTTCCTCATGAACGCGTAGAGCTATCAAGTTGAAATTCATATCAATAACTTAGATCTAATTGCCTTTAACCACGACTCGATTGTCGTAATGAACGAACTTTGTAAACCTTGCAGGTTTGTACGGAACCCTCGGTGCGCGAGTCCGACTCGCACTTGGCCGGTTTTTTAGGGCTCATATTGCAAAAACGCTGGCTGAACCCTACGAGATAGACCATGAAAAGCTGTGAACGTTGTGTATTAGGACATTTTGTTGTAGGTATATTTACATAAGCATTGCACTCGCACGAAGCCGGGGCGGGTCGCTAGTTTAATATAACTCTAAGTTTAGACATTGTATTCTGATAACAGTACACTATGAAATGAATGCTCTTTGCATCAGGAAAGCTAAAATATTTATGACAGGGAAGGATCCATGCTAGTACACTTGAAAGAAATGGATTCCAGAACCTTTCTTGAGTATGTACAATACTGAGTTTCGCCTGGATGTTGAGCTTACTTTATCTGGAGCAGTTTTGCATACTATACGAAATAAGAACTAAGAATTGAACAACGTGTTAGTAGTGTATCTCATTATCTTCACTGCCTGAGTTACTGTTACGAGCCGGCAAAAGTCTTAACTTGAAGGATAGCTTTTTTGTACCAGTAATAATATCTCTTCTTTCTTACTCTTGCCATGTTTCCAATTTTATTTAGGGTTGACGTAATTGCCGTGGTGATGTCTCTCTGTGTGGTGGACTGTCCAGGGGTTCTCGGACCGTCCCTCTTTAGGCGATGGCTCGACCAGTCCTAAGTCGAGCCGGTCCCAGAGCAATGGCGGTAGAATCGCGAAAGCGCCCCACACACGGCTACGTCTAGCCAGCGCGGTGTCATGGTTAGAGATCGGATAATCGGATGCATATTTACCTAAAGTTAGTTTAAGACAAAGTATGGAAACGGCTTTTTATTGTTTTGTTAAATAAAAATCCCGGGATTGCGGAATTGGATAGCCGAATGTTTATTTATTTACCTAATTTAGTTTTTGACAAAGTATGGAACTGTCTTTTTATTTTATTTCCATAAATAAAAATCCCGGAGTTCCGGTACTGTAGAACATTTTGGTAAATACGTATGCATAGTTGTATAAATGAACCCGGAGTCTCGGTCTTTTGAAAATAAATACCACGTGCTAATTTAGTAATTTTCAAACAATATCACTACGTTAAATTTGCAGTCCCGTATTTTCCCGGGATTTTTATTAAACAAAATGTATTTTAAAAAGCCGCTTCCATAATTTGTGAGCCAAAAATTAACTTTAGGTAAATATGCATCCGATTATCCGATCTCTAGTCATGGTGCTTAAGGCGCATTTCCCCTCTTAAAAAAAGGGTTAGCACAATATGTCTTCCTTTCATTCTCCTTTATCACTTGCTATGCCGTGTCTCATATCTATAACTTTCCTAGTAACATGATTATTTCTTTATACGTGACCATTCCAGGAAAGTCTCTTTTCTCTCAATTTTTTAACACTAGGGGCTACTTTCAGACTTGCTCTGGTATATTCATTCCTCACTCTACCCTTTCTAGTCCCTCTACACAACTTATCTATGTTAGCATATGTAAATCAGCAACATATAATCTTTGTTCATCAAACATTATTATAAATAAATAAATAAATAAAATAAAATCCTTTTATTTCAGGCACACATAGACCCATATCATATAAATTATATAATTAAACTAGACGTCGCTTGCTTGCCGCGGGGTGCAAGCACCCCGCGGTGGGGTGGTCCATCCTGGTTGTTTTTTGAAAGAAAGGGTGGTCTGTCAAAGTTGGTGTGAAAATGTCGTCTTTTTTGTCACAAAAATCAAATAAAGTACAAAACTGTGTACGGTCGTAAATACACTAAGAAGTTCACGGTGAGTCTGGTCGCTTGAGTGCCGGTGGTGTGGCCTATCCCACTGCTGAAAAAAAACTTGGCGGTCGGTCGAAAATTGGTGAAAAATTGTCTCCATTTGTGTCAAATGAAACTACAAAACCGTGTACGGTTGCAAAAACACTAAGAAGCTCACAGTGAGTCTGGTCGCTTGAGTGCCGCGAGGTGCGCGCCACCTCCGCGGTGGTGTGATCTATCCCACTACTGAAAAAAAAAATTGGCTGTCGGTCGAAAACTGGTAAAAATTGTCTCCATTTGTGTCAAAAGAAACTACAAAACCGTGTACGGTTGCAAACACACTAAGAAGCTCACGGTGAGTCTGGTCGCTTGAGTGCCGCGAGGTGCGCGCACCTCGCGGTGGTGTGATCTATCCCACTACTGAAAAAAAAAATTGGCGGTCGCTCGAAAACTGGTAAAAATTGTCTCCATTTGTTCAAATGAAACTACAAAACCGTGTACGGTGCAAAAACACTAAGAAGCTCACGGTGGTGAGTCTGGTCGCTTGAGTGCCGCGAGGTGCGCGCACCTCGCGGTGGTGTGATCTATCCCACTACTGAAAAAAAAAATTGGCGGTCGGTCGAAAATTGGTGAAAAATTGTTTCCATTTAAGTCAAAACAAACTGAAAAAGCGAGTGCAGTTTAAATTACACTAAGAAGCTCACGTCGATTGTAGTCGCGTGAGTGCCGCGAGGTGCGCGCACCTCGCGGTGGTGTGGTCTATTCCACTTCTGTTAAAAAAATTGGCGGTCGGTCGAAAATAGGTGAAAAATTGTCTCCATTTATGTTGCAAGAAAATAAAAAACTGTGTGAAGTTGTAAATACACCAAGAAGCTCACGGCGCTGCTGGTCGCGTGAGTGCCGCGAGGTGCGCGCACCTCGCGGTGGTGTGGTCTATCCCACCACTGATAGATAAAATTGGAGGTCGGTCGAAAAATGGTAAAAAATTGTCTCCAGGTGTGTCGCAAAAAACTAAAAAACTCTGTGCAGATGTAAACACACTAAGAAGCTCACTGCAAGTGTGGTCGCGCGTGAGTGCCGCGAGGTGCGCGCACTTCGCGGTGGTGTGATCTATCCACCAATGAAAAAAATATTGGTAGTCGGTCGAAAATTGGTGAAAAATTGTCTCCATTTGTGTCAAGAGAAACTACAAAACCCGGTGTACGGTTGCAAAAACACTAAGAAGCTCACGGTGAGTCTGATCGCTTGAGAGCCGCGAGGTGCGCGCACTTCGCGGTGGTGTGGTCTATCCCACTACTGAAAAAAAAAATGGCGGTCGGTCGAAAATTGGTATAAAAAGTTGTCTCCATTAAGTCAAAACAACTGAAAAACCGCGTGCAGTTGTAAACACACTGAAACACTCATGGCTCTGCTGGTCGCGTGAGTGCCGCGAGGTGCGCGCACCTCGCGGTGGCGTTGCTTACAATGCGTTTTTCAAATATAATCTTGTACAGTGGCGAAGCGGTGAAAAAGAATATCGAGGTTAGTGAAAAAAAAAAAGTTTTCATATTACTATAACACACTTTCGGTTCTGTTCTACTCTTAAAATGCTTTTGTTGGATCGGCGGCCATATTGAAATTTTAGAAGCGTCAATTATGTCGTCGTGTTTTACTCGTCAAGGCCTTTCATATGATACCCATGAAGTAAGGGTTGGAAAACAAAAGCGGTCCGCCATTTTGAGAACGGCGGCCATTTTGAATTTTCATCAACGTCTTTAACGCGGCTGTATTAGACTTGCAAAACCCTTTCATTTGATACCCATATTGTAGGGATTACAATACAAATGATACTTGGCCTTTTTGGACCGGCGGCCATATTGGTTTTTTAACGTTGCCACTAATAGGCTTCGATAGCGCTGAAAAATCCTTTCATTCGATACCCATATCACCGTATCGGGATTGAAAACTGGAGAATATAGCAAAAGAGCATATTAAGGTCGAAAATTGGTGAAAAATTGTTTTCATTTAAGTCAAAACAAACTAAAAACCGTGTGCAGTTGTAAACATACTGAAAAACTCGTGGCGCTGGTGGTCGCGTGAGTGGCGTTGCTCGCAATGCGTTTTTCAAATAATATCTTGTACAGTTGCAAGCGGCACAAAAAGCATATCGAGGTAAGTAAAAAAAAAAAAGAAATTGTCATTATACTATAAATCACATTTGGATCGGTTCTACTCTTAAAATCCTTTCATTTGATACCCATATAGTGAAAGTTGCAAAAAAATGCCAGTCGCCATGTTGGATCGGCGGCCATATTGAAATTTTCAAAACCTTACTTAAGTCGTCGTGTTTTACTCGTCAAAGCCTTTCATTTGATACCCATGAAGCATGGGTTGGAAAACAAAAGCGGTCCGTCATTTTGAGAGCGGCGGCCATTTTGAATTTTTTTCAATGTCTCTAACGCGGCTGTATTAGACACTTAAAACCCTTTCATTTGATACCCATGAAGCATGGGTTGGAATACAAAAGCGGTCCGCCATTTTGAGAGCGGCGGCCATTTTGAATTTTTTTCAATGTCTCTAACGCGGCTGTATTAGACTTGCAAAACCCTTTCATTTGATACCCATATTGTAGGGATTACAATACAAATGTTACTTGCCATTTTTGGACCGGCGGCCATATTGGTTTTTTAACGTTGCCACCATTTAGTTTCGATAGCGCTGAACAAATCCTTTCAACCGATACCCATATCACCGTATCGGGATTGAAAACCGCGAGAATACAGCAAAAAGAGTATATTAACCATTACAAAATGGCCGCCAGCGCCGCCGCCATCTTGAAAATGTCAAATGTCAAATTTTTCCAGTGTAGAAGAATAAACCGCTCACAGATTGGCGGTAAATGCAGGGGCGCAACTGTCATCGGCTCGCGTCAAAAAATTCGCAAAGTCGCCGAAACCGAAATCTGCCACAGCGCCCAGTGTTGCCATATATCAGGCCCAAAATGGTGGTAAAAATGATCAGCGAGGCCCGGTCGACCCGGCCATGTGAAAAAAAATCGAAAAACACGCGATTTACGTTCTCCCCAAAATCGGGGAAAATACCCCGAAATCGGGGTAAATTACCCCACCGATCAATTTTCCCCACCGAGCACTACAAAAGGTCACCCGGGGTTGTCAGTCGAAAAACGCCGGCAACCGCGCGAAAACCGCGATTTCATTTTTTCCAAATTGCAACTTTTTACAAAATGGCCGCCGGCGCCGCCGCCATCTTGAAATCTCGGAGTTTCGGATTTTTCCCAATATCTGCACCGTATACGGGGTGGGATGACGTTTGTCCCGCGTCTCCAGCTCACCCCGATCTGGGAGATCAATTCGGGTCAAATTCGGTCTGCGAAAAGTTTCCAACCTCCGTGGAGGCCAGTGTTGCCTGTGTAGAAAAAAAAAAATACCAGAAAGTCATAGAGGCCCCGCCGGCCTATAGGCCCATCGTACGGAAAAAATCCAAAAGTCGTTATTTCGATTTTCGCCTTTCGGGGCCCCTAGGGGAAAAACTACCAAAAACGGTAGAAATTTTCTCCCACCTGGCAACACTGCTCGCCGAGCTCCACCCCCGCCCGGAACATTTCACCCCGGTCGGAGGCCGCCATCTTGGCGAAAATCCGGTCCGAAAATCGCGTCAAAATTGGCGATCCAAGATGGCCGCCGGAGCCGCCGCCATATTGTTTTTCGCCGCACGTCGCAAGTTTCCCGAAAGTCGAAGACAGTCCCGACCACGCGAAAAAAGAAAATCCCGGAAAAAAGCAAACGCCGCTCCGGTCGACGGTCACAAACACGGGTCGAAACGGGTTTTTTCAGTCCAAGATGGCGGCGGCGCCATTTTGTTTTTCGCAGTTTGACAGCTACACCGCATCCCCGCTACAGTAGTGAACACGCCCACCAAACGCCGTTAAAAACGGAGTCGATTTGGAAAAGTTGACATTTCGCGCGGGCCGCCATGTTGTTTGGCCAAAATCCCTTTATCCCAATCTATGAACTAAAAAATCTAAAAAATTTCCACCCCAACATCAAAACACTCAAAACACCCTCTAAACACCCTAAAAACACCCCTGATCAGTCAGTCAGTCAGTCAGTGAGTGAGTGGTAATCGAGCTTTATATATAATAAATTAAAAGCAATAGAAACAATACAAATACAAAAGCTATCACCTACTTTCTATTTGCCTCCATATGGATAGAAATCCAATAGCTGTAAATGGGATTGGTCAGATAGTCAGAGACAGCCCTCAGTATGGTGTTGTTCGAGCGACTCACTCTACTCCAGAAGGCTGCTATCCTCGTCCGTGTTATGGCAAAGAAATCAGGGACTCCCGCCTCCGAGAACATGGTCGATGCACTGCAGTGCCTTGGTAACTTCATAAGGGCCCTATACACATTATTGTACTGGACCCTTATGGTACTGAAGGATTTCCTAGTGAAGTTGTACCAAAGCTGACAAGTATACATACCTAGGCAATATGCCTTAAACAGGGTATTCTTCACGTCGGAACTGCAGTTAGAAAAACGGCGTGCGATCATGTTACCTCTGACGGCAAGAGCCCTCCGCTCCCGCTCCATGTCAGCATCATCCTTCGATGACTCGGTCAATATGTGACCAAGATATTTAAAATGCTTGACCATTTTAATGGTCGTACTGCCCAGATGTACCTCAGGCACCTTTTCAGGACCTCGACCCGACCTAAACACCATCATCTCGGTTTTGGTAACGTTATATTTTAGTCCATGAGAAGCAGCATATTGCTCACAGACCAAAATCAATTACAAACGAAACCAATACTTTTCCTCTTCGATACGAAAATCCCTACAACATTATTAACGCGATAGTTTATGATTAGGCATAGTTGCTTATTACTCAATAACATATAGATTACAATTTGTAAAGATATTGTATGAATCGACCAAAATATGATGGTAAGTATGAAGTAAGTAGAAAAGAATCTACCATCCGAGAGCTACTTGTATGTTGGCGTGCGCTGCCAAAACCGCTAGAATACTCGTAATGTATGATGGTTTTATTTCGTGGGAGGGCCATGCTTCGGAACGAATTGGGCCTGCTCGACCGGAGTGATACCACGGCCTCACAGAAAACCGGCGTGAAATAGCGCTTGCGCTGTGTTTCGCCGAGTGAGTGAGGGTACCGGAGGCCCAACCTCCCCTTCCCCCCTTATTCTCTTTTAAATGGCCCGCAACGCATCTGTGATTCCTCTGGTGTTGCGTGTGTCCCTGGACAATGGTTATCGCTTACCGTCAGGTGATCCGTTTGCTTGTTTGCTGCCCTATCCTATAAAAAAGAAAATAAAAAAAGATGGTAATATTTATGTTAGTCCACGCTAATATAAGTTACTCAAAATAATAATCCTGCAATGAAGTGTTACAAAGTCGCGGGCGCCATCCAGTAAACCTATAACACGAAACAAAAAAATACGAGCACCAACAAAAATTTCTCTGTTATTTTAATCTCGGTAAAGTTAAGTATTAATAATGTTCTTATTGAGATTATTATTAAAGCGAGATTATTATGAAACCGCGATAATACGAGCAAAAATATTTTACGAAAAAGCTTTCCAAGAATAAGATTTCATCGGTAAGCGAAGATCAGATTAGAAATTATGGGTGGAACGTACTAAATTGTTTTAGTGGTTATTCATGGGAAGATTTTCTGATAAAAAGGGAGGATGTTCGTAACGTAATATAGGTTGAAAACATAGTAAAAAATTTAAGCGAACATGTACGAGTATTTTACAATTGTATTAAAGTTATGGAAGGATGGATCTTTACATTAGGTACCAGTGAAACTCAAACTGGACAATAGCCTATATCATGATACAGGCTATTGTTTAGCTTGAGTTCCACTAAAAAATACGGTTATATTAATTAAAAAAAAAATGATTTCTAGGCTTGAAACTAGAAAGACAGAGTTAAACTATATTAAAAAAAAAGTATAAAACGCCTTTGGATTTTTTTTTCCGGAACCAAGTGTTGTCAACAATATCGTTACCTTCTAGAAATAACGGTTTATTTATTTAAAGCAATGGAATACTAGCTGGGTGGTAGGGGAAAAAAAGTGGACGATTCAAAAGAGCTTTCTATAAAGTCATAGTTGAATAAAGTTAATTTTTGTTTTTGATACAAACAAATTACACAATCTAATATGCTCAAAATATTTGGAAACTAATTTAGATGTATGGAATCTATGCTATCATGTCCACTCACGGTTTGGTCCTCTTAGTCAACCAAGAAAACACAATACACGTAATTTTGATTTTTTTTTATTTATTACTCTAAAATACATAATTAAACTTAAAACTGAGATTTGAGACTGAGATTACTAGAACTATGCTGCACAAGATGGGCCTCACTGAGACCAATCTATGCAGGGCCTGCAAGACCGAGGAGGAGAGCATGACACATCTATTGTGCAACTGCGATGCTCTGGCCGGCAGTAGGCAAAGGTTGATAGGGATTGGATACCCAAAACCCAACGACTTTAGGGTAATGCCACCAAGGGACATAATCAGGCTCTTGAGCACGATTGATTGGACTGACGGTGGTCAAGTAACTGTCTGACGACATTAAGGAGTAGGAACTAATGGGGTAGCACAAAAGACCCATAATGGGTCGAAGTGCGTTGGCACCTCACGGTAGCCACCCCGGCCCCTAAGATAGATAGATAGAAAACTGAGATTACTAAATATCTATTATATCTTATTACATATTCATACACATACATCAAACAAACTCAATTTTTCTTGCTTTTGAATCGGCATAGATTTCAATTCATTCATTCATTTATTTTTATAACAATTTTTGATCCTATACTTATTATGGCTAAGTTTGTCAGTCTGTTTCGGGTCATGGTTGAACGAGATAATTTTTTATTAGTTTTAATTTTGAAAAGGATCTCACCTTCTGCTACTGTAGCAGCCAGTGTTAGTATTTTCGTTTAGTCTAAATTTCGCTCATCGTGCCGTTTTAACCAAAGCTTCTTTGGTGTTATTATAACAATGATCCTAGATTCCACCTAGATAACGAATCCAGGTCAATAGAACAGAACACGAGCAATTACTGTTTGTAATGAAATCCGATCTTTGGGCATGTGGATCTGATCGATAACAATGAAGGATATTAATTTTGGTAAACAGCTGCGCCTGACGCGTGATTTACGCCGAAGGACGGGATTAGGCGGACGGAGGTATGTTTTTTAAAACATTTGTACTCGTATATACTTACGATAGTCTCGTCAACGGATTTACGTTTGGCTGCCATACTTAACAGATGCTAAGCGCATGGGATAAATAAGATACACATTGGTATTGGTGATTAGAGAAAGAATAGAATGCAAACTCTTTGTATAAATTTTTACTAGATGGCATTAGTTACATATTGAAATCCATTTAGTAGTTTTTACTTTGAAGAGTAACAAAAATCCATACATACTTACAAACGTTCTCATTTTTAATTTTAGTAGTGAACAATTCACACAATATCTTTATAAATTGTAGTCTATATGTTATTCTGACGCATTCGTTATATTATTGTAAGGTTTCATTAAAGTCTATTTAGTAGTTTTTACTTTAAAGTGTAACAAAAATTCATACATACTTACAAACGTTCTCATTTTTATTTTTAGTAGTGAACAATTCACACAATATCTTTATAAATTGTAGCCTATATTTTAATCAGATGCATTCGTTATATTATTGTAAGGTTTCATTAAAATCTATTTAGTAGTTTTTACTTTAAAGAGTAACAAAAATCCATACAAATCCAAAACTTTCGCTTTTATAATATTAGTAGCGATATTGGCAGTAGCCTTATGTATGCTTATAGTTATTTTTAGTTTGCTTTTGTTCAACAAATATCTATTCTATTTGACATAAAATTCTTATCAATATACGTTGTAACCCCATATTTACCAGTAAATAAATATAACATAAAAATACTTATATTTGTATGTTATGTAACATTTAACTTCAAAACCGCCAATATTGTGTAAAAATTTCCCAGCAAAACCTTGTATGCTATTTACAAAGCTCCGTGTCCGACCCCATCAATTAATTCGCCTATAAACGCCTCCGCAGCATGCCTGGGCATTGCTATAAAGATAACAATAAAGTAGAATTACCTACCAATTTGGCTAACTAAACGGCTGTAAACGGCCTGACGAGGAATCAGTCAGATAGACCTGACCTGAGTACTAAACACCCTATTAATCCTGCATTTCCAATTCTTTTATTCTATCCTCTATCCGTCTCTGGAATTCTCCTCCATTGATATCCGTAGAGCTCAAAATAAAATTTAAGACACAAGCAATACTTTATTATTGATAAATATTAGTATTTTTTTAAGAAATCTAAAGTTATATGGGTCCATTATACGGTATTGGGTACTCTGATGGGCATTGAATTAAAAAATATTAAATTAATTAAATTATTGTTATTTTATATGCAAATAATACATAATAGTGTCTTTTATTTGTCCCGCAGAATATTCTATTGATATGCATGATAATTTTGTTTACATAGACGGAAAATAGTACTAATTGTATACTCCCCTGGCTGGCCCCATACATATATTTTACTATAATTATCACATTTTTTTTTATTATTTGACCGTTATATAGTTTTTTCAATGTAATATTATAACTGAACAAACAATACAATATACTTTATTAAAAAAGATAGTAAAAGTCTGGCTCAATTTATATTTCAAAATTTTCCGGAAAAACCGCTTACGCGCCTTGAGTAGCGAGCGTTGGACAGAGTGAAATTAGATACAAACCAATGGCGTTGTACACATAATTTGAATAATGTTATGTCAGTTACCGGTGCACTGGTAAACAATGTGTTTGTGCCAGTAGTTAGTACTGAATTTCCCCTGGTAAGTTTATTTTCTTATATATTACTGTTATGTATGGCATTAATTATACAATGTATTGTTCAAAATGAGTAGATATCTTGTATTTCGTATTATTGCAGTATAAAGTTTGCGTGGTGTATTTTTTAGGTTATATATTATTTTGTCACCCCCTGGCGTCACTCCTCTGGCAGTTTAAGTGCTAAGGGAAATACAAGCGAGCCAGACTAGTGTCACAAACTATATTTGATGTTAATAAATCGATATAAGATTTAGTTTCATTTGTTTTAGTTTGCTGTTTGTTCTACTAAGGCGACGACATCATGGCGATTGGGGCGATTATTGGGGGGAAGACATAAACCTGTCAAAAAATTTAATATCTTCTGGCCCTTAAAAATATCAATAAAACACTCGATCTGCTCATCTTAATAATGAATTTCAAATCAAAAGGTATTTTTATTCAAGTGGGCCAAGAAAAATCCCAATAGCGTATATTCACCCATATACTTTCTTCAAGGGTCTTCTACTTTTTTCAAGGTGTTCATGTGACGTTAAGTACGCGATTTGCATTATGATGCAAATGCGAAAATAATTGTAATTTGATCAAAAGAAACAATTTGTGTCTTTATCATCGTTTTACTGTGGCGCCTTCTTACACTGATTTAGGATATGTATACATATAAATAAACTAGAGTGTCGCCTTGTGTGTCTGTTTGTTTCGACTAATCCTCATCACCACCACATACTGTAAGCTAGTGTAATCACTTACTGATAGGTGAATTTTAAAACACCTGCTCAACTCAAGTTGATGTGTCATTTTTTTGTTGTTTTTTTCTGGGGGAAATGCTCCTTATGCACCCTGACACCGCGCTGGCAAGGCGCAGCCGTGTGTGGGGATCTCCAGTCTGAGACATACAGGGCTGCGTGGCGGGTTGCACTCTCGCGGGTTGCTTCGCGATTTTACCGCCACAGGTTGATGTGTCATAGGTTAACTGAAAAACATTCCGTTAGGCATAACTTTGCATCATTCGTTCT
Organism: Scirpophaga incertulas; assembly: GCA_036419045.1. Classification (NCBI taxonomy): domain Eukaryota; kingdom Metazoa; phylum Arthropoda; class Insecta; order Lepidoptera; family Crambidae; genus Scirpophaga; species Scirpophaga incertulas. The sequence goes on along the minus strand of CM071631.1, from coordinate 37,691,983 downwards.
TCTGCATGTGCTATTTCAAGTGCATTGTTTTTTATCTGTGTATGATGTGTATGATAGAGCGAATTGGAAAAGAAATGGCCTTTATACAGGTGAAGTAAGAGATCTTCACATTAAACTAAACCTTGTAAGTCTGATAACTGTAACCATACAAAAGGCAAAGGAGCATGTAATTACTTCTTTAACTTCTCAACTTAAGAGAAGAAATTGGCATACATTATTGACGAAAATGTTCAGAGAGCGAGCGCCATTCGAGCTGGATTATACGAGTAACGGCAGCAAACAAGTCTGTAAACGGATTAGTATTTTTATTAAATGTTTGTGTAGGTTCAGCTGATTTTGACGTGTCTTCGGATTCGCCGATCAATGCAATATAAATAATGTTTATAAAATGTATTGTCTTATACAAATAGTATTTCAATCGACAAATTTTAATTATAGACATCCAAAACTACGGAACTTAACAAAATGTTCATTGTTTTCAAGATGTACATTACTCAATGCAAGCGCAGATTGGTTCTACTAAAACTATTTAAACAGTTTCAATTAATTTCAAATTTAAATAATCGAAAAATTAAATTTATAAATATATAGCTAATATAAATATTTCTTATACCAATTAGCTTAGCCCAAGGTAAGCACTATATGACTTGCGTTATGGGATTTATAATGGAACGTTTTATGTTTGGAGATGAGGCTAGATGATCAGCTTCTACGCAATACCCATTGCGCGGGTTGAATTCTCGCACGGGACAGAAATTTTGTATGACCAACAAAAAATTGTTCCGGTCTGGTTGTCTGTGCGTGTGAAATTTCTGTTTTTTGATACTAAAATATATATATATATATATATAGAATTATTAGAAGCTGTGTTCTTATATTTCGTCTCACCTCTATAAGTTAGTAGTAAGTATTTATAATTAAAAGTTATATTCTATTCAATGGTAAAGGTAGCGCCATTAAAATTTGACATTATGCTAATCTTATAGCATGTGTCGCTATTTTCCCGATGGATACCTGATGGCGACACTGGGTGCAGCAGAAAACCAGTGCGGCTTGCCCTACATGTAGCTTATACTGTAAATAATAATTTTGCAGACGTAAAGATAAAAGTCCGGATTAAAATATTTTATATATTAAATAGGGTACTTTTTATCCCGGAAAAATCACAGATCCCACGGGATGCGCAATAAAGGCTTCGCTCAAAAACTACTGCACAGATTTTCATGTGATTTTCATCAATCGATAGAGTGATTCTTGAGCAAGGTTTTGCGGTATTTTTTATCTCGGAAAAACGGGGAGCGCGATAAAACCTTCACGTCATAAACCGACTTCCGCGCATATGTAGCCGTGAGCAAAAGATATGACCCTTAACCCTCTATAGACCCAGTCCCGAAATCCACGTGGGCGAAGCCGCGGGCAGAAAGCTAATATATATATATATTGTAAAATACTATTCATTGATTGTCTGTTATAAGGTAATTACTAATTGTATTTATTTGTTTTTCATAGCAAGAAAAATAGTGTTGTTGTGTCCAGTTTCTTATATTGTTAATGTAATGTTAGTTATTCATTTACCTTTTGCAAATAAACTGAAACTGGAAAAAATTAAAAGAGATTTGTTACTTTTTACTTTTGGCCCTCTGTATGTGAGCATTTCTCATATAGTTAACAAGGAAATAGTCAGATGCACTTTAGTTGTCTATAGCACTTCACCACCAGTAGATTACCTACTTGTTTAGTTACAAAAAAAAGAGATTAACTCCAATAAATAAATCCACTTAAAAATCGCAAAAGGAAAGTAATTTAATTGTGAAGCATCGACCAAAACCAGGACCCATTTCCCTAATTCTCCAATTATTTTTGTCGAGCCAATCTTTCTAACGTATAAGAATTCTAAGCACGCCTCAATATTCGCGCCAGACGTCACGTCGCTTCTCTAACAAAATGGACATTGGGATTACAATCTAAAACCGCCTCACGCATAAAATGGACTACAATCAAAAACAAATATGTCCGTCATTTATTAAGAGTATTTATTATTTAAATGTCAATTTTTTTTAAATATAATATATTATTGTTCCCAAATCTACAGCTGAAGACCTTGTATGTTCTGAAAAGAACCAGCAAAAAACCAGCAACGATAATTTTCTTTTCTCTTTTTTGTTTTTTAGAAACTGGCCTCATATAAACAGTCTGTACCAAAATTCCTTTACAAGTTTACATAATATCTATAAAAGCTATCGTTTCATTGTGTTATTTATTTACTAAAGCGAAAATTTTTCTGAGAAATGTGATAATAAACATATTTATCTATAGGTAATGATACCTATATATCACCTCGAACGATACCTATATAGTAAATTTTAGGTTTGCTCTTTCTGATTTTATTTTCGGACCCTATTAGTGAATGCATGAAAACCAATTTATCTTAAATGCGGACTTACAACACAGTATAATTTCTACCGCAGCTTCCAAGTATTCTATATTACAACTCCTTTGTGGAAATATGTGTTAATAATAAAAAAATGGAAGCTTGTAGATTTTTTATTTCATTAACCTTAATATTGCAGTCTGCTGTGCATTCTCCTAAACGCCCCATCGTATTCGTATCTTGCATCAAATTATGACATATTAATATGGAGGCTTTTCACATAATGTGTAGGCGATGGGATAGATTTTCTTAGACCAGTGTTAGGATATTTATAGAATACTAAACTTAGGGATATGATGTAAAAACGTGATAAACCTAAATGTAAATATACATGTATATACATATATATGAGTTCATTTTATCTGTTGACAAAGATATTGTGACCGTGACAAAGATTTCACACACAAAATATTACAAATGATCATGTGTGAAAAAGATATCCACTCATTATATGCTTTAACACTCTTAAACCCTCTACAAAATTATGTACAGACTATCAAAGTCACTGGATAAATGGACATCACGAATACTTAAAAACAAATACACAATAACACACATTCTATAATATTTAAACTCTTGCGCTTACGTGTACTTATTGATAATAATACAATATAACACTTAACTAACTACACTACACTTTTACAATATAACACTTTCCCTAATCTATACTAAATTAAGTGCCCCAAAGTGACCACCGCAACCACATTGCATTTATCACTATCTTCAGCGATCACACGACAAAATCATAAAACTATATAGTATTTTAGAAGCAATGGGCGGATAGACATACACAATTACACACATTCTGTATTACATGTTTGCACTTATGTATACTCTTATCAATACAATATAACACTTTCTCTAACTCATACACACCCACACTGTGTTATAAGCACGATCTTTAACGACCACACTGTAAATTTTTAAAACTTTATAGTATTTTAGAGGCAATGGGCGGATAGACATACACAATTACATAAATTCTGCAATATTTACATGTTTGCACTTATGTTTACACTCACACACCCACACTGTGTTATAAGCACGATCTTTAACGACCACACTGTAAATTTTTAAAACTATATAGTCTTTTAGAGGCAATGGGCGGATAGACATAGAAAAAAATACACAATTACAGACATTCTACAATATTTACACGTTTGCACCTACGTTTACACTTATCAATCAACACAATATAACCTAACCTCAAACTACACTTCACTACACAGTATAAAACAAAGTCGCTTTCTCTGTCCCTATATCCCTGTGTATGCTTAAATCTTTAAAACTACGCAATGGATGCGGTAGATAGAGTGATTGAAGAGGAAGGTTTGCATGTATAATTACATCCATTAAATAGTGGAGAAATACTGCTATTTTTGAGGTTAGAAAGAAAGAAAGAACATATTTTTATTGAGACAGCAAAAACAAACAAACTGAACGTACCAAATGCATTAAAATTGGCTCAAATGGCTCCAGCTCAGCATGTTGCTAACCTTGCGGCTAACGCTGATCTTCCGCTGGTACCGAACTTAATTCTAAATTCTAAAAAATATTCGGTTTAACTTATATATTTAAATCATATTTACATTTGTGTTCCTGTGCTTAGCAACATTTGACCACAGATGGCTGTTGACGAAGAATACATGAGTCAAAGATAAAGTAAAAAAAAATAAAACAAGGAAACTGTATTGTGTGTTGTGACATTATCCAAAAATACCATTATAAACATAATGCATATGAGTACAATTAAAGTAAAAAAATAAAAATAAAAATGCTGACAATGTGATGTCGGTTACTAATGTGATGTCGTAAATAATTACATGTTTTCCGCATACATTGCAAACGCAGGCTGTACTAATTTATGTACACATTGAATAGCTCTACAGAAAACTCCGCGATGGAACAAGAGATTTATCCATCCCACAATAACATTTATATAATATATAGATTGATATCTATACTAATATAATAAAGCTGAAGAGTTTGTTTGTTTGTTTGTTTGAACGCGCTAATCTCCGAAACTACTGGTGCGATTTGAATAATTCTTTTTTGTTGGATAGTTCATTTATCGAGGAAGGCTATAGGCTAAATAACATTACGCTATGACAATAGGAGCAAAGACAGAGCGGTAAATGTGTAAAAAACGGGGAAAATTATTCATTTTTGAAGGCTTTCTTTGCGTGCGCTGCGAAAACGGTTCAAGATACACAAAAAATATGTATGAAAGAATTATTCCTCTATACATGATCTAAAAAAAAGTCCGCGACGGCATATGTCTATCTTTTAAGGTTTAGTCACAATGACCAAATTTGGTCGAAATAATTTGTTTAAGTTGTATCAACATAATAATACTAAAAATTCTGCGGAAACTCGACCATTCCGAAAATCCCGCAAGAACGGGAACTATGTGGGAAAAACCAAAAATCTGCCGGAAGTCACTATTCCACGCGGACGAAGTCGCGGGCAAAAGCTAGTATAAGATATACCACAATAACATTTTACGACAAATAATGCCTAATTTACGAAGTGATTTTACCAATACAGTATTAATTCTTATCCAATTAAATTAGTATCAGCAATTAAAATAGTATGTCGGGACGGGTCGCTAGTATCTATACAATATAACACTTTTTCTAATCTGTAAATTGAGCGCCGCAATAGAGCACACAGTGCGTTATAAGTAGAGATCGGATAATCGGATGCATATTTACCTAAAGTTAATTTTTGGCTCACAAATTATGGAAGCGGCTTTTTAAAATACATTTTGTCAAATAAAAACCCCGGGAAAATACGGGACTGCAAATTTAACGTAGTGATATTGTTTGAAAATTACTAAATTAGCACGTGGTATTTATTTTCAAAAGACCGAGACTCCGGGTTGATTTATACAACTATGCATACATGAAGTTTAGTTTCAGTTCCCCTTGCGATTTATGAATAAAAATAAAATAAAAAGACAGTTCCATACTTTGTCAAAAACTAAATTAGGTAAATAAATAAACATCCGGCTATCCAATTCCGCAATCCCGGGATTTTTATTTAACAAAACAATAAAAAGCCGTTTCCATACTTTGTCTTAAACTAACTTTAGGTAAATATGCATCCGATTATCCGATCTCTAGTTATAAGCACGACCTTCAGCGCCTACACGACAAATTCACAAAAACTATATTCATCTTATCATGATTAGAAAAATATCCCTATTAAGGCACTATGATCGTTTATATACGGATGCTAACAGACGATGCTTATACGAGTTTTTGTATGAGCACTAATCAAGAAGTGAGATATAGTTAAAAAAGTCACATCAAACTTTTTGTGTGTTACTACGATTATAGTAACAAGTGAAATTGCTCATTTGCTTAGTTTTATTTTGAATCTTAAGCGCAGGATTGATGAGAGGATTTAGAGAGTAATCTTATAGCGACTATACTTAGAACCAAAATAGATTTCAGATTACAGACTTAGCGTGAAATAAGTGAATGACAAGCAAAAACACTTCCGACTAAAATCAAGGTAAATGGATCAACGTAGAATCACCGTTACGAAGAGCCAAAAAATATTACCTCCATAAAATACGGATTACACCACTCCACTTTTTCATCAAAACTTTATCCCGGAGAGCATTATCAAAAAGTATCGACAACACAAAATTGTACAAAGTGGTAATTCATTTCTATTTATGGCGGGAGGGAGAGGGAATATCTCCATAAATTTGTATCCCCATTTTATTTGCTGTCGGTACCCGAAGGGAGGCAATCAGGACGGGGATATAAAGGGATAGCCCGCGCCTCGTAAAGTGTCCTGTAGCGAGATTGCTGGAGATTTGTATTTTGGTTATTTTTTTAATATGACTTTCGGCTAACAAGCATTAGTGAAGTGGATTTTGTAAGACATTTAATCGAATAAACATTCTATTTCTTTAATAAAATGAATAAATAATAATAAAAAAGAAATCTTACACTCGCATCTATTAGCCTAGCCCATAAGTAAGCCAGCCAGTAAGTATTGTGTTATAGGATCTAGTGTAAGGAATAGTTACATTAATAAATATTTTTGATAGAATTATATAAAGCAATCATTATTAGCCCTTTCGTCAAGACGTAGGGCCCTTACTGCCTAGGCTTAAGCTGACCTTAGTCGTCCCGGTTGAATCACTTCGATTGATTTGGAGTCTGACATAACCATCATGGCAATTAGTTGCGATGGTATCCTTGAGGATTATCAGACTTTCCTCTCCGGAAGGGAAAAAGCCATGACTAAGGCCATTCATCACACAAACATTTTCCATCAGAAACCGAACCCTGGAAGACCTCAGAGTTGGTGATAACTTGAAATCAGTGTATTAAACACTCGGCTAAGTATTCGTCGGAATATAAATGTAAAAGATGGCGGTAAGGATTAATAAAATGTATAAAGATACCAGCTGGTGCTCACGACTTCGTCTGCACAAATGGTAGATTTTCTGCTACTAATTTTTACAGAGTCGTCAATGAGAAGCTGGCTTCAGAAAAATAGTCTGAACCCAACTCCCTTTACAAGTTCAAACAAATTCACATTATATAGTACTAGCGACCCGCCCCGGTTTCGCACGGGTGCAGTGAAAAAATGGTTATGGTGGGTTATCCCTAAGAGATAGACATATACCATCGCGGACTTTTTTGTGGATTTTTGTAAGTTGTACAATACTGTAGTACATTATTTTGGTCTATCTCGTAGGGTTCAGCCAGCGTTTGCAATATAAGCGCAAAAAAACGTGCTTATTTACGACATCACATTAGAAACCTTTAAATTTATCAGTGTTTCTCTACTATATTATGCATTTATTATACATAAAAACCTTCCTTAAGAATCACTCTATCTATTAAAAAAACCGCGTCAAAATCCGTTGCGTAGTTTTAAAGATCTAAGCATACATACGGACATACAGCGAAAGCGACTTTGTGTTATACTATGTATTGATTTGCAATATTGTTGGCCACAAGGGAAAATATAGATTTAGAATTTAACATTTTTTATATTACCCCTGCCAAAAATAAGGCTGACAATTTTCTTTATTATTTTAAAAGTATAAAAATTTTGATGTATACATCTCATCTATACTAATATTATAAAGAAGTAAAGTTTGTGTGTTTGTAAATTGTAAGGGGTAATCTCGCGTCAAAATGCGTTGCGTAGTTTTAAAGATCTAAGCATACATACGGACATACAGCGAAAGCGACTTTGTTTTATACTATGTATTGATTGATAAGGCTATAGTCGCATTATATTACATTACATATTTAAAATATTTTACAACGTAACTATTGCGTTATTAAAATTAAACCCAAGGGTTGTTATTTAAATAACTACTGTTAAAGATTATTTAACATTTAAATAATCTTGCAAATTTGTGAAAAGGCAAATCAATAACACTCTGTGGGACTTTGTTGTAAAAGGCTGTGCATTTCCCCATAAAAGAGCCTCTAGCTTTTTGTAGCCTGTATATTGAAAGGCGAGCTTTTTTATTTCTCATGTTATTTTATGAATTTGAGAATTTTTATCCAAATTTGATGGTTACGGTGGTTGACTTAATAACTTGTCTTCTGTTCTAATTGAGCGATTAATACTGTTGTGAACAATATCAAACACCTAGAAATAAAGGTTTATTTATTTAAAGCAATGGAATACTAGCGTGACTTTTAGGACTTGCACGCTTCCCGACTGACTGAATACTGTCGCTGAACTTGTAAAATCAAATGTGCAACTGTGTTCCGCCACGTGGCTCCCTGTGCTGCCATCTACTGGATAATATCACAAACAGAAAAGAGACAGTAGTCAAATCCGCAATCTATCATCACGGTATAACCTCAAGCATGAGAAGTAGAATTGCATATTTACATTACAATGACTGCGTATAATAATTAAGGTTGTAACAATAGTTAATTAAAGGATATCTTTGAGATTAACATTTTTTTGAATTTGCTCAATAAGTCAACTTAGAGGCCCTTATCACATATAACTTCCATCTATATTTTATTCTCACATGGAGAACATGCATTAATTTTGGGTATCAAGTAGTTTTCATATGTGTATAAGTTCCAAACTCATCTATCAGTTCCAGGGATATCATCTATATCATCCAGGCATGATATATTTTGAGTAGGAACGTCATATTAGAAAACTACGGGTTTCCTTTGCAAACTACGAGTATGTGTCAGGAGCTGGACCTCGTTACATCGTTGGGTGTAACTATTAATTAGTTGAGGGTCATAAGCGACCTGGTCAAATACCTCCCATAAATATTATAAACTAGCTAACCCGTGCCCACTTCGTTGGGCATAATACTAATATCCCCGAAGCGAGCACGAACGCGAACCGAATTAAACCCGAAGCCATCGCGCTCCGTACGCTACCCGTTTTTTCACCCATTTACTTTGCAAAACGGACTACCACGTAAAAGCCTTTTTATTTTCGGATTTTAATATAACCTATGACACTCAGCAACATTGTGTCTTTCTATTGGTGAAAAAAAATTTAAAATCGGTTCAGTAGACCCCGAGATTACCCTTTACAATTTACAAACACACAAACTTTACTTCTTTATAATATTAGTATAGATATTTCTTACACTTCCACCAATTACCCTAGCACAAAGGAAGCTCTGTATGGCTTGTGTTGTGGGATCTAGGATAACGGATGGACACACATATTTTATATATATATATAAATAAATTAGTTAGAAATATATTATAACAACCATGACTACGGTACAAATGCTCGCATTCATTACGCAAACATCTGCCCCCATCGGGACTCGAACCCGGGACCTCAGAGATGCAACACCTTGAAACCGGAATACCAACCACTCGACTACAGAGGTTATCTGTCTGTTTGAAAAACTTAAGCGTTATTTAGGCGTTATTAACGAGTTAATGGAAAATCACGTACGATATTTAACGATAATCGTTGTAGCATTATGCAAATAGTATTGCGAATTACCAAATTTTATTGTCGCATTGCAGTATCGCAAAAGTTTTTGATTCGTGAGTGATACCCGCCTGATTATATTAGGCCGAGTACTGGAAAAAGTTTCAACGTGATCGAATCAGAAGAAGGGCGCAGAAGACGCCCACTGCTAGGTGAATTTGAGGAGATGGCAAGCATATGTCAAGAAATGCAAGAGGAGAAGGTGAATTAACGACTCAGTTTAGGTTGCAAGAAGATGCTGGATAGAAGCAGCTTAGGACTGATCAATGAGGAAATCCTTAGAGGAGAAGGCGATATTCTTCTTTGTAAGGGACGATTAGAACATTTTATACTTCACTACATAGTATAAAAAAAATTCGTTATCCGCCGTCTGTCTGTCCCTATGTAAGCATAGATCTTTAAAACTACGCAGCGGATTTTGATGCGGTTTTTTAATAGATAGAGTGATTCTTAAGGAACGTTTATATGTATAATACATGCATAATATATATTAAGGTTTCTAATGTGATGTCGTAAATAAGCACGTTCTTTTGCGCTTATATTGCAAAAACGCTGGCTGAACCCTACGAGATAGACCAAAATAACGTTGTGTATAACACATTTTGTAGTAGGTACATTTACACCCATGCGAAGCCGGGGCGGGTAGTTATATATGAAATATACATTCAACTAAATTATTCATTCGTTAATTCATTCAAAAACACTGGCACCGTATCCGTTTAGTGATCAAAAGACCCACTTATTTCCATAAATCGAAATTGGCATCATCCCTTTCATTTCGGTGCCCAATAACTGATTGGCGTATTGAAAATTCCCCAATACTTCAGAATAACGCAACCCTTCAATTGTTACCTTGAACAAGGGGACCGATCCGCTATTATTTTCCATTGTCCTAAAACAAAAGAAAGTTAAGCGATGGGTCTACCTTTGAATCAATTCTCGTTTAAAAGCCGTGTCTTTGAGAACAATGTAACTATTAAATTGATTTTAATTATTTTCACAGGTTATTAAAGAAATGCTGCGGACAATACAGTTTATGCAGAAACTATGAACTTAATCTAATCGAAGCCGAGCTTTAACATTTTTGATATTCTTTATCGCAATGTTAATTGTTAAATGTGAATATACGCAAAAAGCCTACATTGCACTCCGAATCCAATACAATAATGCATTCAGGGTGTTGCTGGGGCTGCACGTTTTTGTAGTGCTTCACTAATGTTTGCAGAATACCGAATTGATTGTTTTTACGCCACAATGCGTAAGAGGTGCGCGTCCTTAATACGCAGAGTGCGTGGTAGTACCAACAGCATCCTTTTTTTTTTTTTTTGGATATGATCGCAAGAAGATTGGATTGTGTTATATTGAATCGCTGCAGCGCAATCTCACATGGATTGGCGAAGCGATAATGTATCGTTGTATATTGTATATTTATGTTGTGTGTTAATTTAATTGATTAATTACTAACATAGAATAAGCAAAATTGTTACTAACACTAATGGATGAAAATCTGCAATAAAGATATTTATAAATTACCTGTTAAATAAGAACCAAATTGTTCTAATTGCTTATGGCAAAACCACAGTAAACGTCCTATCACCTTTGATTGCCTGTGACTGCCGTGACCACGAGAGGGAGCTCTGGTGTCACAGTCGAGAGCTAGCTAGGGTACGACCAACATGTAACATCAGATATAACAAAGCAAAAACAAATATTTACTATTTTGCTCTCAATAAGAAAAATGCCATTATAGTTATCAGCATCAATGACCTTTTTTCGCTTCTAAGTGGGGTCGGGGAAACCTGTTTATTTCGATTTCTCTTATCTCTGATACTATTCGCATGCATATACTTCTTCTTTTTTCTTCTGCCTTTGTTGCGGCTTTCAGCCTCCGTAGCGAAGTCTATGCGATATGACTAAAACTAATTGACAGAATAGGAATGACGGGCAGACTGAAAGAAGGAAAATATTACATGGGACGAACTTGACCAGACTTGCTTTAAAACAATAAAACCTTGTGTTTTATTTAATTTATGACGCCAAAGACCAAACAAAGTGATCCTTCGAGCTATAACGACCTGGTCCATGGTGATTACAAGAAGCCAGACAAGAGCGATGGCCACGACGACACATGCAGCCGCCGAGACTAAGGGACAATACCGACGTTCTATGCAAGGTAGCCGCGCGACGTCACCTAGCCCATCGCAGCGTTCGACCTCGAGTACAACGTCCACTATAAAATCTCAAAGACTCCGTCAGCTGAGGCTAGAGACCGCCGAGAAACTCGCGGAAACAAAAAACAAAAACCAACAGCCCTGTTTCCGGCTCACATTTGGGTAGACGACAATTTTTTAAATTCAATATATAATAAGAGTACTCTTTTTAGTGAGAAATATTGTAGAACCAACAGTACACCTGCACCTATTACTTTTGAAGATGCATCGCCATGTTTGCGGCGCTGTCGCGGGTCGCTCAAAAACGCTCCATACTAAAAAAACTGCAATAGTGACGTCATAACTCAGTAAACTCGTCAAATTTATATGAGCGTATAAACAAATTTTAAAATAACTTTGTTATTTGTACGTTTATAGGTATACTTTCTATATAAAAAATTTTATTTTAATGTGAAAATGCTAGAAATGTGTTCGTTTCATTAGAATTACGTAAATAATAATTGCTCATTTTTTAGAAATCTTAAAACGATATAAATTAATAATTAAACTGAAATTTCTATATTGACATACTTTCATGAGAAATAAATTGCTCAAATCAGATAATTATAGTATAAAAACGGCCATAATCATTTGTAGTCGTCTACCCTTTTGTCTTATAAATTTCTTTCGTAAGTCATCTTTCATCCATCCATTCTACGCGTACACCGTGTCTGTATCTAAGCACGCCCTTCACAATTTTTATCTCTAATCTTCTTATAGGTAGTCGTTTAGTGGAAGTCTATAATTGACCTATGTTTGGTTTTTCTTTCTCTTATTTTATTTATTAACTAATACTTGGCAGTCCACCACTGTGCGTTTCTCTAGAAACTTTCTGCCTCGCACAGCTAAACTGTGGAATGAATTGTCGCCTGCAGTGTTTCCGAGGTGTTACGATATCCAAACCTTCAAGAAAAGAGCGTACTCCCATTTAAAAGGCCGGCAACGCGCTTGTGACTCCTCTGGTGTTGCGGGCGTTCATGGGCGGCGGTAATTGCTTACCATCGGGTGATCCGTCTGCTCGTTTGCTCCCTATCACATAAAAAAAAAAATATTAACCATTCATTTTTATTGTGCTGATGATTCAGTAAATAAATAAATTTATTAATGAAATAAATTTAACACTAGTTTCAATAAGTGTTGTAACCGCCATAAACACATCACATCACTTGCATATGATTACATGACAAACAAGCATAACAACGGCCTATATTTATCGATATTGTTCAGCATGACTAAATATTTGTCGATGACTTGTAGTAAAATTATTTTTTCGCCATATACAGTTATCGATGACCAGATTACATAATAAATTAACACTGCTTTTATCTGTGAATTACCTTTTCAAATTTAAAACTCTACAGGAGAATTACTTTGATCGAAAAAAATATGAATAACTAATTAGGCACTACAATATAATACTTTTGTTTAAAATTATAAATAATAAAAAACAACTTTTTAGCTATAATAATAATAATAATAATAATATAAATTAAAAACTTAAATTTAAGATGATTAATTAAATATATGAATAATAATAATAATAATAATAAATCTTTAATTCAGCCAAAAAAGCCATAGAAATAGGTACAATAGTTTAAAATATAAATTACAATGAAAAATAAAAATACAATAAAAATACTAATATATAATCATCCTAGCCGGTTTATACAGTTAATAAAGCTTTGTATGACAAACTAAGCTCATGTAATCTCTGGTTTTTAAATCATGGACATAATAAAATATACATTGTGAGTACAAAACGCTATAAGCTGCGGATATAAAATTCTGTAAAAATTCTATTATTTATTAGTATAACTTTGCATGGTATAAGTTAAAAGAACTTAGCGTGGTGCCATGCGGGAGGTTATTTCTTTGTCGTATCTATATATCATATAAATATATTTTATATATATAACAATTATAATGAAATAAAAATAATAAATAAGAAACTATATAATCCATTCTACCGATCGATGTCGCATGCCTGCTTTCGTTTGAATACTGTAACTTAACGTTCATATTAAGATCTTATGTTGTACGTATTCTGACAAATTAATTAAAATCTAAATCTTAAATGGTTTTCGAATTCTTCCCATTTTTTTCAAAATTATCTATAGTCTGTCGTATCACGTACTTCAGTAAAATCTAATCCTCGGCTAGTCCTCCTTTGGAGAAACTGCATTCAATGATGTTATAACGGATATGCACGGCAGTGGTTCAAAAATACTTCAGGAAACAATCAAGGTAGCCGGTAAGAGATTGCTGTTTAGCAATAAGGCCGCCTCTTGTTCATTTGTTATTTATTGTGTTTTTTTGTTAAGTGTTATTTTAAGATTTCATAGTTTGAAAAACGTGTAAAGAGTTATTTTAAGATTTCATAGTTTGGTAGTGTGAGGCAGGAAAGTTTCTAATATTTCATGAAGAATTATTTTTTATATACACTCATAAATTCAAAGAAATAAATTTATCACAACTTGTATAATAAGTACGATGCAATATGTTTATGTTGAAATTTTTGATTCTGTCATATACGCAAAGCATTAATTAAACATATTTTTTTCTCTTCCGAGTCTGCTGGGAGAAAATTCACTTTACTTTTTCGTTAAAGTGTTTATACGAATGCAAAATTATTTCAATAAGTGATTTTTTTACTATATTGCGTGTTCATCACCATCATCAACATCACTTAGCCAATCATAGTCCACTGCCGGACATAGGCCTCTCCCAATTTGCGCCACAACACCCGGTCCTCCGCCTTCCGCATCCAGTCCCCTCCAGCGACCTTCTTCAGGTCGTCAGTCCACCTGGCAGGGCGGCGTCCTACCTTACGGCTGCCGAGTCGCGGTCTCCATTAAAGGACTCGTCTGCTCCATCGGCTATCAGTCCTTCGGCAAACGTGGCCAGCCCATTGATTGAGCTTATTTTGCGAGCTATGTCGGTTACTCTGGTTCTGGTATTGCGTGTTACGAGACTTATAATAATATAACAATGGTAATGATTTTTGTAACACCAAATATGCCAGAAATGTGTTATTGTATTGTGACGGGGAAAAACAAGTAATACGACCGACCTGGTTCACGTCGCCCTGCGTGCTGGACGTTATAGACGCTCGTCCTGATTCGTCTTTAAATATTCCTTCTCCGTGCGATACGCGAATACGATAGCGCGTTAGATCGCGGCTGATTGATAACTTCGACGATAGGTTCGCGGTTGGGATGCTCGACCCGAGATGCCGATCGGAAGTCCGTACGCGAAGTGAAGTGTGAACGTTAAATCAGTCCCAATAAGGATAGGATTAGGGTAGGTAGGGAATACAGTTATAATTGTTTTACCCTCGATAAAAAATGTTGACATATGCGTTCCGTTATACGCATATTTACGCACCAATTGCGCATGCCAATAAGAAATTATAATAAATTTCTCGATGTATATATACTTAATTGATCGATTGTAGTATGTCTAAATTCAAAAACCTAATTAAAATGTATAATATGGGTTAATTAAGTTGAGATTTATTTGTATATTACTTTACATTCGAATGTTGCCGAGAAGTGCTTGATTTTGCTCAGAATCTAATGTAATAACTTAATGCGGACACTTTATTGATTTACGATTTGCAAGTTTGTTTAATTTTTAGGGTTCCGTAGCCGAATGGCAAAAAACGGAACCCTTATGGATTCATCATGTCTGTCCGTCCGTATGTCACAGCCACTTTTTCCGTAACAATAAGAGCTATACTGTAGAAACATGGTAAGTAGATGTATTCGGTGAACAGCATCAAGATTTTCATACAAAAATATAAAAAAAGCAATTAATTTTTGGGGTTCCCCATACTTGACCCGAAACTCAATTATTATTTTTCATTATACCTATACGTGTGTGCTATCTATAGATAGTTCTTTAAAAATTATATTGTGGTTATTAATATAATTTTTTTCTAAACTGAATAATTTGCGCGAGAGACGCTTTCAAACTGGAAAAATGTGTGTGTGTGTGTCCCCCGTAACTTCTAACATAAGGGAGTGATAAATAATTATTAAACTCACTCAACTCTATTTTTAAACTAATTAAAACTACATATTAGAGCAATCATTTATAACTTCAGAAGTACGACATATCCGCGTCGCATGGATTCAAACGAATCATACAAAAGTAAGCCTCCTGGTCAATTGAAGTTCTCCATGGGGCAGTGCTAACCGTACCTCTCCTGAGGTGCGGCTCCCTCGCCATATCGCCAATAAAGCCAGTAGGGTCATTAGGACCAAAGGCTTAGGCTGAGTTTAGTCGGTAGGTCTGGTGGGTCGAGCCACCTCGATTCACCAGGAGTCCGACATAATCAACGCATCCCTGCTTGCCTGTTGCGTTGGTATCCATGATGGATTCTCAGCCTCCTCTCCTGAGGAAAAAAAAAATCTATTGAAGTGGGACAATACTAACGGACCCCATCTTGGCGCGTGTTATTCCCAGCAGTTTAAAAAATATGACTAAAATTATAACGAAGATTATACAAAAGGCTTTAATAATCATTCGACTTTATACACACATTTTTATATAGCTGATACTAGTATAAGAAATAAGATATAACAATTTCGCTACACTTGCCAATAAAGACAAAAGGTAATTCGGAACAGGAAAAAGAAAACAGAACGCCGGTGTAAAACGTACGACTGTTGCGAACCCTTCTTAGTTAGTTTAAGGCTTTCGCAGTAATGGCTATCTTGTTACATAGAATGGGAGAAGAAAACGCAGCGTTAACAGAATAATCTTTTCAATGATAAATAAAATACAATATAAAATCTAACGTAATTGATTAATAACAATATCATTAATTTTACTATTTAATTTAATAACAAAAATAATGATATTGTTACGAGCTGCGGTTTTTCAAAGTAAATAAAATGCGGTTTCTACCATAAATTATACTTTTTAATTAACAATTACCAACTCTAATAATTCACTTAGTTCGCTCTTTAGCTTCGGTGTCTACTCGCCGTTTCGCATAGCCGACAGTCTCTGTCGGCTATTTTTTTTTTCCTCAGGAGAGGAAGGATGAGAATCCTCACGAGGAGCACGAAACGTACCCAGGATACCCCCGCAACGGCAAGTGTGATTATTTCAGACTCCACACGGCCAGAGCGGTCTGACCACGTAACCTTTTTTTTTTTTATATTAGGAAAATGCGTTACGCATACCCCGCGGCTCGGGAAAACCGCGGGGTTATGTCGGACTCTCCGCGCGCTTGAGGGCCGAATGCCAGCCAATTGCGCGGCCTACCGACTAAAAACCTAACAATGCACCTCACTGACGCCTTGCCGCGAGAGCTTCGATCATCAGCGGGTCCTCCCCCCATAAGATGAGGGGGGGGACACGCCAAGTAGAGCTGCATCGCAGCGTGACAAGGTTATGGGAACTCGTGAGAATACTTCCACGACCCCGTCGGCGTCGGCCCGCATTGTGCGGTCCCCTCTCGCTTCCCAGCTAAAGAGGAGGGGGAGACCGTTGATCCCCCGGTGCATACGGGGGATCGTCGACTAACGGCGACCTTTGTGTAGCAGGGACTGGCCTTCCCGGGCCGGCGCCCCGCTGGTCGCCGACAGGAGGAATGATCCTTCGTACGCTTACGGCGGCATGCCTGTGCGCCAGGGTCGTCTTCCATAGCGCGCTCCGCCGCCTCCTTCTGCGTCATGACGTCGACGCAGAAGGAGTTCACCACCGCCTGACCACGTAACCTACCGACTAAACTAATATGCACTATACTGGAAGGTTCCTGATTGTTTCCGAATATTCGAGAATAAGTATTCTCATATTTAAAAACGACATACCTAGTACCATGAACCAATTTTGTATAAAAATATGGTGATTCAAATGTGCATTGAAAATATGATATACAATTAATGCTCATTTTTTCACTGCTATGTCCAAAAGTACTAAATCTAGTACCTTAAGGATGTGGCATGGATATAACCATAATTTGAAGCTTTGAACAAGTCTGATTTGTTCCAATAAAGGATGTAAACGTTCATTATAATATCAATTTGTATATACTATGGGTCCCTCACTTACCTCATAATTATACTCGAGAATCCTTCACTAATCACTTTATTGAGCCCTTAAGTCTGAGAAGAGACTGTGCCTCTTTGTGTGTGTTCTATCGCTTATACAACGGGTTGTGTTCCAAAGAATTGTTCGACATGATGCCCACGGGCATATTCTACCATCGCACCGCTTGCCATCGGCATCCATCGGCATAGGGTGTTCATCCTCACATGCTGGAGCCTAAATGGTCACGCACAGTGCAGTTTCAACGAAATTTCCTTCCGCGCACTCTCTGATTGTGGAACGAGCTCACTGCTGAGGCTTTCCCGGGGGATTACAGGTTCTTCAAAAAGGGAGTAAATAGGTTTTTAAAAAGGTCGGCAAAGCGTTTGCGATGCCCCTAGTGTTGCAGGCGTCCATAGGCGACGGTGACTGCTTACCATCAGGCAGGCCGTAAGCCTTTTTGCTAAGCTTTGGATTCAAAATAGCAATCTCATCACCGAATATAATTTAGCTCCCTTGTGGTACAATCAACTATTATTTAATTCCATTAAAGATATATTATACATATGATAATGTCCATGATCACTGACAAATCCACACAGCCTCACATAACTTGCGCCAAGCGTTGAAATTAAAATAATTTATAGAGTTTAGAGCCAGCATTGAAAATAAAGAGCGCTCATATTTCACAGCAGAGCGCGTCCGCCGCCGTGTGGCCGCCATAACCGGGCGTTTGTCATGATTTGCCGGACACCTCGCTTGTTGTTGACCGCATGGATAATTCACCAGTTGTTAATTCTGTAAACATATTCCTGCTAGTCATTGATCAAATCAAATCAAATCAAAATTAATTTTATTCAAATATGACTTTATAGATAGCTCTTTTGAATCGTCCAATTTTTCCCCTACCACCCATTCAGGACGTATTTTTAGCTGATAAGAAGAATGGGCGCAAGAAACTTATCAGCTTTATCAAAAGTAATAACAACATTTATAATAAATTATGTCGTTATCATACAATGTACATATATGTTTACAATTTATATTTACACTTTAGAATGCATCCTCAAATCAACACCAAGCATTGGCATCATTTAAATATTCATTGTTTCATTCATTCATTCATTCATCATTCATTCGTTCATTCATTCATCAAAACTAACACATTTCAGTTAAACATCAACGCAATAATACATCTATACTAATATTAATATTAAGTAAAGTTTGTGTATTTGTATATTTGTTAAATTGTAAGGGGTAATCTCGGGCTCTACTGAACCATTTTTAAAAACTCTTTCAACAATAGAAAGCCATATTATTACTGAGTGTTAAAGTTTATATAAAAAATCGAAAAATAAAAAAGCTTTTACGTGGTAGTCCGTTTTGCAAAGTGAATCGGAGAAAAACGGACAGTGCACGGCGCGCGATGGCTTCGGGTTTAATTCGGTTCGCGTTCGTGCTCGCTTCGGGGATTATTAATATTATGCCCAACGAAGTAAACACGGGTTAACTAGTATTTTATATGGTGCATAAATTTCAAAAGTTACAATGTTTTTAATACAAGCGTGAAAACCACAATTTCATAGTATAGTTTAGCCTATTATCATTCACATGAAAGTTATCTAAGCATACTCAAAATTATAATATTAGGATCTGACGCGCCAACGAGGGCTTCAGGCTTGTGTTAAATAAAAATGAATGTAGAAATTTGAGCACCGACTCATATGAGCTCAAAAATGTGTTAGCACGTACCAATCGCCAGATAAATATTTAACGAGATAATAATGTCTGTTATCCGCTCAAAGTAACCAAGACAGGAGATGCCATTGTCTAACATCCCCTCTGCCAAAGCATAAGACTCGGAATCTTGTACGTTATATAAAACTAGTTGAGCTGCCTTATGGGCTGTCACACAACATTGTGCATGTCGCGGCGAACAGAGCTCCCACTAAAATGCCTATTTGTGCTGTTTTTTCGTGTAAAAAGAAGTCTAACACGTCAAGTATGCAAAAAGATGGTGTCACCTTTCATTTGCAAGTATTATTTTTAAGATTTATTGATTATTTAATTCATAATTTCATGTTTTACAATTCTGCAAATTCAAATTTAACGTCATATAGTCTCGTGAGGAGTGCGGTCTGACGTCATATAGTCTCGTGGGGAGTGCGTGAGCTAGGGTTGAACATTATCATATTTCAATTAATTATGACATTTGACATATAGAATTTGTATAGTTCATATAAGAATTTTCTAATCTGGTAGGTATTAATTTAATCAGTAACAGCATCATTTGGTACTCTGCTGTCTTAAATTGCCGATGCCTTGTTACAATAATACACAATTTTACTATTTTTTGATACTTTAACAGTTCTATACATAACGATGTACTAGCAATTATACCATTTAAATTAAATATTTTTATAAGTAT
Organism: Scirpophaga incertulas; assembly: GCA_036419045.1. Classification (NCBI taxonomy): domain Eukaryota; kingdom Metazoa; phylum Arthropoda; class Insecta; order Lepidoptera; family Crambidae; genus Scirpophaga; species Scirpophaga incertulas. Next base: position 37,671,903 of record CM071631.1, on the reverse strand, counting down.
TTATATAGGTGCATTATTTAAAACAATCAATAATGTTAAAATGAACTAAACTCAAACTTCCCTTCAAATCAAGTATAGATGATAATCAAGTAGCACACTGCTGTTATTCTATCGAGACATACACTTTTTGTACAATACCAAATGGTGAAGGTGCCTTGATAGAATAACAGTTAAGTAACAAGTTTAGTTTCTATTAGCGGTTTCTATATATAGAAATCAAAAAGATGTATGAGGAGGGCATTTGCAATAGTTTTTTTTTATCTATCGCGAATTACTCAATCTGTCACTGTTAATCTCATTGTATGTTATTTTTGTTTATAAAAATAGCAGTAATAAAATAGTAACACTTACTTTGTGAGTGTAATTTTGTTAAAGGAAATATAAGAGCCATGCTTAAAAGGTGTAAACTAGCACCAACATCATCTTAAAAATTTTAGTTAAAAAATATTATCTTTTTTAATCAGCAGCCCTAATTGATTTTCACACTTGAAATAGGGATGCAACTATATCGATATTTTGGTTTTACGAGTAAATAGGAATGAATGAATGAATGAATGGAATAATTGACATTAATTAAAAATATTATGCTTAAATCTTATTGAATAATAAAATATAATTGACAAACAAAGTAAGTAAACAGAAAATAAGTACGCTTTATTTAATATTGTTTAATAATGACGTCTCGGATTATAATACACTAAAAGGTGCAGTCGAAAAATTACCTAATGATGTAATATTAATTACATCAGTGACCGGAGCATGGGAGTTCACAAAATATTATAACCCAATATAAATCTGCAAAAAAAATTACTCAAAATTATTGCTAACATATTAAGGATAAAAATCAAAAAATTTCGTTTAAGAGATATTGTTGATTGTTAAAGTATTTTTAAGATCCCTATCTGATATTTAGCTGTATTTAATACGATTAAACTAATTTAATTATTATAATGACATACATGGGAATAATAGAACTAACTGTCAATCCCGTGTCAAAAAACTCAATTATTTTTATAGTGTGTATAAAAACGTGTTTTTCAATAAAATATTTCTTTTAGAAAACGCATTTTTAATGTTATTATAACAATGTCGGTGTTGCAGTATCTAATTTTGATGTAAAAATACATTTTTGTTGTATCCGCAACTTGGTGTCAATAAAACTTATTTTATTTTCCGGTTTAATAGGACTTCTGTAGCTTCTCATGCAACAAAATTCGTATTTTTACCTTAATATCCTACCAAATAACAAATATGCAGTTAAAAAGACACAAAAATAGGTAAAATTATTAGATGTTATAATTTACTATAATAAACTACTGAGTATAAGTTTGCATTTTATTAACCTTCGATATCTGACAATTTTATATTGACTACATACTAAATGTCGAAGCATGATATTTTAATTATGTTGAAATATTAACGCCAAGTTAACATTCATTCATTGAACGAAAGCGATTTATCGATATCATTCTTTTGGGTGATGTCTCGTTACTTCCCACACTTTTACATTTTTGTGTTCGAATAGAACGTCAACGTACTTTTTTAAGGTTTGTGTGCGGAATTTCAAAATTGTGTGTCATGTGTCCATGTGTGCATTTGTAAAAACGTTAAAATTTTCTGTTTATGTGTGCTGGTTTAGAGTGTAGTAGTAACCTCGCCCCCCGCAAGATATGACAGAAAAATTTGTTCGAGAAATTTGACTGATGCCTACTCCAGTTCTATTTACTCTGAGGTTATCCGTGAAAAAGGTTGGGCAATTACATTGAATTTTAATTTGTATTTGATTCCGAATCGACTCTTTTATAATTTTTTCATGTTACTGACTTTATTCTCCTATAAGCAAATTCTTGTAGATCACTAAAATATATGCTAACAATTAGTGTTAAATAAGTTATTTCTAATTTGTGAAAAAGCTTTTACTCTTTTCAGTTAGTCAACAAGTTTTGCGATCAAAGAGGGACAACCAAATCAAAATTAACTATATTCAAATATGACTTTATAGAAAGCTCTTTTGAATCGTCCAAATTTTTTTCCCTACCACCCATTCAGGATGTATTTTTTTCTATACTATAATATTATAAGAGTAAAGATTTGTTTGTTTGTTTGTTTGTAATGAATAGGCTCCGAAAACTACTGGACCGATTTCAAAAATTCTTTCACCTTTGGAAAGCTACATTATCCCCGAGTAACATAGGCTACTTTTTATCCCGGAAAAATCGACAGATCCCACGGGATGCGCAATAAAGGCTTCGCTCAAAAACTGCTGCAGATTTTCATGCGGTATTCATCAATAGATAGAGGGATTCTGGAGCAAGGTTTTGCGGTATTTTTTATCTCGGAAAAACGGATAGTCCCACGGGAAGCGCGATAAAACCTTCGCGCCATAAACCGACTTCCGCGCATATGTAGTCGTGGGCAAATGCTATGACCCTTAACTATAGACCCAATCCCGAAATCCACGCAGGCGAAGCCGCGGGCAGAAAGCTAGTAGCTGATAAGAAGAATGGACGCAAGAAAGACATCAGCCTTATCAAAAGTAATAACAACGTTGACAATAAATTATGTCGTTACCATACAACGTATATATGTGTTTACAATTTATACGGGAAAACAACTATTTACACTTTAGAATGTAATGTCATTGGCATCATTTAAATAATCATTGACTTTGTAATAGCCCTTACTCATTAGCGTCATTTTAACATGTACCTTGAACTTATGAAAAGGCAATTCAGCTACACTATGTGAAATCTTGTTATAAAAAATTCATACATTTGCCCATAAACGAACCTCTTTTTTTTTTTTTTTTTTTGGAAGACTTAAAGAAGCTCCTAATGTTGAGAAAATAAATTAAAAGTATTTTTTTTGATACAAGCTTTTATTAAATGCGCTAAAAAGAACAAAATAAACTTTTACATATAAAAGCTTGTCGTTAAAAGTATTCTATAATAAATAATAATAAATATTTGTTACACTTACACCAATTAGCCTAGCCCAAACTAAGCTCTATAAGGCTTGTGCTATGGGATCTAGTGTAACGGATAGACATACATATATTATACATATATAAATAATTTTTATTGAAATATATATCAACAACCATGACTAAGGTACAAATGCTCGCATTCAACACACAAACATCTGCCCTCACCGGGATTCGAACCCGGGACCTCAGAGATGGCGACACCTTGAAACCGGTGTATTATCCACTCGACTATGGAGGTCGTCAATCTATAAGTAAGTAAATCTCGCGATCGTATCACAAAAATAAGATGAAAATACTGTATAACCCTCTGATCATTTTATATGATCACCATTATAATACAGTATCATTTCCAATAGCGAAATATATAAAACGGGAGGGCGATATGACGTCCGTTATAAAAACCCGTGTCAAACCCCCTAAAAGGGAGGGCCTACGACGAGAATAACCCCATCTCTATTACCCTGTTATATGTATGATTACTGCTAAATCGAAATAACTTGGTCAGCTCAGAGGGTTGTAGACGCTGGCGTAAGGTAGCGACTTCTGTAGTGTTTCTTTAATTTTTTATTTATATGTAAAGTAGATTAACAGGAAGGTGAATAAATAACTAATATTATTATAACTCTACATACATACATTCGCACTTCATTACACTTCATAATGAGAGAGGATGTGTAGAATTAAAAATAGAAATATAAACATAATTTATTTGGCAGAATACGGTACAATAATTTTCAGTTTCTAAGAAGAACATGTCACATTCTTCTTATGATGAAAAACATGTAAATACATAATTCAATTTGATTTAAACATAGCATTCCTTCAGTACTAATAGAAACACCATTTATACTAGCTTTCTGCCCGCGGCTTCGCCCGCGTGGATTTCGGGATTGGGTCTATAGAGGGTTAAGGGTTATAGCTTTTGGACACGGCTGCATATGCGCGGAAGCTGTTTTTCCGACATAAAAAATACCGCAAATCCTTGCTCAAGAATAACTCTATCTATTGATGAAAACCGCATGAAAACTGTGCAGTGGTTTTTGAGCGAAGCGTTTATTGCGCATCCCGTGGGATCCGTCCGATTTCGATCCGATTTCCGGGATAAAAAGTACCCTATTATTTAATCCGGACTTTTATCTTTACGTCTGCTAAATTTCAAAACAATCGGTTCAGTAGTTACGGCGTGAAAGCGGAACAAATAAACAAACTCACTTTCCGATTTATAATATTAGTAAGGACTAGCTTTCTGCCCGCGGCTTCGCCCGCGTGGATTTCGGGATTGGTTCTAAAGAGGGTTAAGGGTCATAGCTTTTGCCCACGGCTACATCTGCGGGGATGTCGGTTTATGGCGCGAAGGTTTTATCGCGCTTCCCGTGGGACTATCCGTTTTTCCGCGATAAAAAATACCGCAAAACCTTGCTCAAGAATCACTCTATTTATTGATGAAAACCGCATGAAAACTGTGCAGTAGTTTTTGAGCGAAGCCTTTATTGCGTATCCTGTGGGATTTGACGATTTTTCCAGAATAAAAAGTGTCCTATTATTTAATCCGGACTTTTATCTCTACGTCTGCAAAATTTCAAAGCAATCAGTTCAGTAGTTACGGCGTGAAAGCGGAACAAACAAACAAACAAACTCACTTTCTGATTTATAATATTAGTTAGGATTAAAATTAATAAGCAGCATTAACAGACTTCTATTCATTTCAATAGGTAATCTATTTTTGAATTCGTATGATTCAATTACAGACAATAATCTAAAAATATTAACTTAGAAAGAAGAAGAGAAGTAGTTTACTACTTCCTAATTATGTCAAAAAAGTAACAGCAAGATACGAGTAAGTTACACACCAGAAAAAAAAATGTAAGTGACAATAATAATGTCACATGGTCACACTTTAGTTATATTAATTATGTCTTGTTCTTAAGGGTTCCGTAGCCTTCGTAGCCGTAGATTCGTCATGTCTGTCTGTCCGTCTGTCGGTCCGTATATCACAGCAATTTTTTTCCGAAACTATAAGAGTTATATTGTCGAAACTTGGTAGGTGGATGTATTCTGTAAACCGCATTAAGATTTTGATGCATAAATAAAAAAAAAAAAAAACTATTGGGGGCTCTCCATATTTAGAACTGAGACTCAAAAATTTTTTTTCATCAAACAAATACGTGTGGGTTAATGATATCGACATAATGATATCGAGGTTTTAAAATATTTCTTTTCTAAACCGAATAGTTTGCGTGACAGACGCTTCCAAAATGGAAAAAAGATGGTCCTTTCCCCTCTTACTTCTAAAATAAGAAAATGAAAAATCTAAAAAAAACATATGATGCTATAAAAACTACCAACGAAAATTGTTTTGAACGAAATCTAGTTAGTAGTTTTGTATAATGCCTCGTAAATCGTAAACCGCTTCCTTTAATTTCATAAATCAATGGTCCCTCTACCTCCATAGTCGAGTGGATAGTACGCCGGTTTCAAGGTGTCGCCATCTCTGAGGTCACGGGTTCCAATCCCGGTGGGGGCAGATGTTTGTGTGATGAATGCGAGCATTTGTACCTTAGTCATGGTTGTTGATATATATTTCTATAAAAATTATTTATATATGTATAATATATGTATGTCTATCCGTTAGCATAGATACCATAGCACAAGAATTACAGAGCTTGCTTTGGGCTAGGCTAATTGGTGTAAGTGTAACAAATATTTATTTATTATTTACTAGCTTTCTGCCCGCGGCTTCGCCTGCGTGTGGATTTTGGGAGTGGGTATATAAAGGGTTAAGCTTTTGCCCACGGCGTCATATCCGCGGAAGTCGGTTTATGGTGCGAAGGTTTTATCACGCTTCCCGTGGGACTATCCGTTTTTCCGAGATAAAATATACCGCAAAACCTTGCTCAAGAATCACTCTATCTATTGATGACAACCGCATGAAAATCTGCGCAGTAGTTTTTGAGCGAAGCTTTAATTGCGCATCCCGTGGGATCTGACGATTTTTGCGGGATAAAAAGTAGCCTATGTTATTCGGGGATAATGTAGCTTTCCAAAGGTGAAAGAATTTTTGAAATCGGTCCGGTAGTTTCGGAGCCTATTCATTACAAACAAACAAACAAACAAATCTTTCCTCTTTATAATATTAGTATATTTATTATTTATTTAACCCTTTGTGCATGAGTCCGACACGCACTTGGCCGGTTTTTATTCTTAAATCAATGAAACAATTGAATATTAAATATAGTAACATCGGTATCTTTACATATAAACTTTAATAATTTGGATATAAAATATAACAGTTGTTATCTCATTACCTTTTTTATATAAAATTATTATAATAAGAAGAACACAAATATAAATTAGAAGGCAAGCGTCAAGATTGCAAAGCTCTCAACGATCGCTAATGTCATAAAGACAATATTTATCAAAACACGCTCTAGACCAGAGACTCCCTAACTGGTCTACATCGACCCCCAGAGGTCTATGACAACCTGCGTCTACAAATCTACGTCAGCGAAATAAAACTTTGGGGATCCATGAAATGAAAACGGGGGTCCACGATAATGGATTTCAGCATACACTCATAGTACCTACGAGTATTTACTTGCATCATATTATCTTCTAAAATCAAAATTAACGATATTCAAATATCACATTATAGAAAGCTCTTTTGACTCGTCCAAATTTTTTGTTTCCTACCACCCCCATTCAGGACGTATTTTATAGCTGACTAGCGAACCCGACAGACTTCGTCCTGTCAAAAAGATTTGTAAATTGGCAGTTTTTTGTTCCTACTTATTTCATAGATAAGGAAATTTTTCCTGAATTTTCTTTGCTATAAACCTCACGGAGCCCGTGACCTTTTCAACGAATGCAAAACTGTGGAAATCGGTTTGTGCGTTTTGGAGTTATAGCGTCAGAAAGGAATACCCGCCTTATTTTCATATAGTAGATAAGAAGAATAGGCGCAAGAAATTTATCAGCTTTATCAAAAGTAATAACAACATTTACAATAAATTATGTCAAATTAACACCAAGCATTGGCATCATTTAAATAATCATTGACTTATTGAGCCCATTAGCGTCTTTTTAACATGTACCTTGAACTTATGAAAAGGCAATTCAGCTACACTATGTGGAATCTGGTTATAAAAATTTATACATTTGCCCATAAACGAACCTCTCGTTTTTTTGTAGCCTGTACGTTGGAACGGCAAGTTTATTTTTATTCCTTGTATTTAAATTATGCATTAGAAAATTTGTATGAAATGTGTTAAAATTTTTATACATATAATTCAATTTTTTATAAATATACCGGATCCGCTAAAGTCATTATATTAATCTCTTTAAATAAATCTTTAAAAGAGCAAGGGAATCCCTTGCAATTTTAAATAAATCTCTAATTTACGAGCAAGGGATACCCTTGCTCGTAAATTATATAAAATTATTTACAAAAGTAGCTATCAAGTAAAAAGTGTATTATAAATGTTTATATATATTTTTTAAGTTGTAGCATGTAGGCATTTAATATTAGGTAGTTAGGGGGTCTATCAGAAATGAGGGATCGCATCAGAAATGAGGTGATACGTCAGAGAACCAAAGTCATCGACATAGTCCACAGGATTAGCAAACTGAAGTGGCAGTGGGCTGGCCATGTTAGCTGTAGAACCGATGGCCGTTGGGGCAAACGTGTTCTAGAGTGGATACCGCGAAACGGCAAACGTAGTTTAGGACGTCCTCAGGCAAGGTGGAGTGATGATTTGCGCAGGACGGCTGGCAGGAGCTGGATGCGAGAAGCCGAAAATAGATCTCAGTGGCGTACACTCGAAGAGGCCTATGTCCAGCAGTGGACGAAGAGGGGCTGATGATGATGATGATGATGATGAGGGGGTCTATTCATAACCTAAAAACATGACAGCACAAATAAATTTGGGAACCTCCGCTCTAGACACTTGGGCCACTCGTAATTTCATAGCTTTTACTAGATTGAATGTTATTACCGTGATTTCGGCACACCTTCGCCCGCTCTAGAACCAAATGTCGTTTCTCTAATATTAATATGAAACGGACTTGGGACGTGTTAAAGGCCAGGACCTCCACCATCAAACTCTTTTAGGTTATTGGAAGATTTCTGCGAACGAATTATACCTGACGTCCGTGTTACTTTGATATTATTAAGTTACTCGTACATATGCGTTTGAAGGCTTCGAATCTTTATAAACGTAGTTATTTATTTATTCACTAGCTGTGCCCACATGACTTCGTCCGCGTAGAATCGTAATTTAAGGTGGCGTTTTAATGACAGAGTGTTATAAACGTAAGAGTAGACAAATATAATAAAGAAGCTTCGAACTGCTAAGATACTTATCGGGAGTTACACGTGTTATTGTGAGTCGGCATACAAGATAGATATATAGACAGCATATGCTGTCGGTAGATATTTTTTATATAATTTTAAGGAGAACATTTCCATCGTTCGTGATTTTGTGTAGCTTTAACCATTACATAGATAGATAGATAGATAAATCTTTATTTGGTCGGACGTACACACACACACACACAAAATATAAATACAGTTATAACGGACAGAATTAAAAGTAAATATAGCACAGTAAGTCTAAAATACCTGTAGTGTTAGAATATCAGCGACATTACATAAATGAAAAACAAAATACAGGACAGTTCGTGTACCGTGCTACAATATTGTGTGTGTGTGCTGCAGCAACACAAAAAGGCCACAGCATTAAGGTTGCACACGCGAAGCTTAAAAAATGGACTATCTTCTCCCATTTTCCCCACATTTCCCTTCATTATAGCGTGATGAAAAGTATACTATAACCAGCTCAGGAGTATGAAAAATAATAGTACTACGTTTCGTTAAAATCCGTAAAGTAGTTTTTTGTTTCTATAACGGTTATACAGACAGACAAAATTTTACTGATTGCATTTTTGGCATCAGTAATCGATCCCTAATCACCCCCTGTGAGTTATTTTGGAAATATATTTCATGAACAGAATTGTCCTTTCTACAGATTTATTCATTTATTTGACACACAAAACGGAATACAATCGATTAATGATACATTTTTTGTTATACTCGTACAATGCAGCAGACACATATTTCCAACTAAGAATATTAAGTCGCAAATGGCAATATAAAACTTATATGTCAAAATAAAATATCATAACCATATAAATGTCACATCTTAAACAATATGATCATCATGCTGTTTCTGAATTTTGTGAGGCTTCGTTGAAACATAGTGTCTCATGAGTTTTGAGTTTTTGAGATATCATTGTATCGACGATATTGGTGGTGGTAGGGGAAATTCAAAAGAACTTTCTATAAAATCATATTTGAATAAAGTTAATTTTGATTTGATTCGATTATTCAGGTAAATGCAATTTTCAAATAAGTCCAAACAGACTTAACTAACTAACCATAATAGGCTTGTATCCATTATGAACAAATCTGATGCGTTAGGTTGCATAACTATTAAGATGATCATTTAATTATGAAAAAACAAAAGTTTTATAAAATAATAACTTTTGATTATTTATATTTTTATAAAATAAAATTGCACAAAATAAGCCATAAGTCACGTGACAGCAAACACCAATTAAAAAGTGTTACGTCACGCCGTGCGAAACGTCAAAGTCAAAATGTCAATCCCAAGTGTCTTGTGGAAGTGCGAAAAAGAATGGGCATCATTCCTTCTCGCGAGTGTCAGCCACTTTTTACGTATCTGCTGATTGTTTGGCACGTACCTATATAAATAATTTTTTGGTGTTTTTATACTTGTGCTTGTACACTGGGGCACTATGCAGTACTTGTAATACGATGAATCCATTTTTTATTAAAATAACTTCACAATACCGAATATTCCGATACTAAAACAGCTGTGTTTTGCACGGCGTGACGTCATTCAAGACGCCATGACAGTCATGAGCGTTTTTGATGACTAATGTCAAATATTTAATTAAATGCAAAATTATTCTTATAAATAAGCATTTTTTTTTCAAAAAATAATAATTATTTTGTATAGAATAGGCATCAAGGTATATTAGTATCTAACTACTGAAATTTAGGCGACAAGCCTATTGTATAAAACTATAATTATTCACACAAAAATAAAATAAAACAAGACTTATCAGTACTAAACAGTTTGTAGAATAAGTTACTTGCCAGTTTATTTCGAATACATCAAGGGAGTCACAGAATATATCATTTTTTTTTAATAATATTTATTTAATACAATAATAGACTACGAAACAAAAGAACGTCAGGAGGTAGGAGGTCAAGCCAAAATCGAAAAACATTACAAAGGGTCTTTTTTTTTTGTTTTTTGTTTTTTTTTTTGTTCCCCTGAGAAAAGTGCATTAAATTGCATACCCCGGCTGTGGCGAGCGCGGGGTTATATATATATACACATTATAATTAGTAATGTGCGCTGTGAAAGAAGATTATGAGATTATTAGATGAAAATGCTGTATTAAGCTCTATTTTAATGGGATTGGTAAAGCTTTAATACTAAGTTAGAAAGCTCTTGTAAAAAAACTAAGAAATTAAGATTAACTTAAATTAAATATAATAATGTTAAGTGACAAGAAAAGATAGAGTGTGGATGAATATATCAGGGGAAGTCTGAAAGTAGCCCCTATTGTTGAAAAATTGACAGAATGGAGACATTCCTGGTATGCTTATGCATTAAGAAGAAAGAATGATTATGTGACTGTATGAATAATAATATTTATTTATTTATCGAGGTAACAAACAGTCTTATAATGAAGTATAAAAACATCAATAAATATACACAAACAGACCTAAAGTACCATTATTTCCGTTATGATTATGGCAGATTGTACAGATATGTGATGGAAACCATTACTACATCTTCTATACTAATATTATAAAGAGGAAAGATTTGTTTGTTTGTTTGTTTGTAATGAATAGGCTCCGAAACTATTGGACCGATTTCAAAAATTCTTTCAACTTTGGAAAGCTACATTATCCCGAGTAACATAGGCTACTTTTTATCCCGGAAGATCCCACGGGATGCGCAATAAAGGCTTCGCTCAAAAACTACTGCACAGATTTTCATGCGGTTTTCATCAATAGATAGAGTGGTTCTTGAGCAAGGTTTCACGGTATTTTTTTATCTCGGAAAAACAGATAGTCCCACGGGAAGCGCTATAAAAACTTTCGCGCCATAAACCGACTTCCGCGCATATGTAGCCGTGGGCAAAAGCTATGACCCTTAACCCTCTATAGACCCGATCCCGAAATCCACGCAGGCGAAGCCGCGGGCAGGCTAGTATTAAATATTAGACATAAAAACTATAATTAGCCATGTAAAGAAAAAAAATGACTCAGCTATAGTTTTTGGAAACAGTTACCCGCTAGTTTGTTTTTGTATACGCCCAGGGAGTCACAAAACACATCTATAACGAATTTATATATTTTATACAGTTTATTATAAAAATTACAAGAACGCCGGGAAAAGGTATTTTTAGCATCATTTATCCGATAGTACGGAACCTAAAAAGTATCCTTTGAACATGAGGAAGTCCTGGGCATTCTAATAATGATTCTTTGTAAAAGTTCGGCCGAGCCAATATTACTATTAATTCAACTTCAAATTCAAATTCAAAATCATTTATTCAGTCTGGGCTGTTACAAGCACTTGTGAATGTCGAAAAGCTACGCCATCGGTTCGCAAATCTACGGCGGGAGACCTTGTACTGAGAAGAACCGGCAAGAAACTCAGCAAGGGCTGTTTTTTTTCGTCAATTTGGAAAATGACTTCAATATTGATAATTCATGAAGTCACTTTCCATTACATAATATAATTTTGTACAAAAATACTCCATCCAGAAAATTACGCCTGGAAACTAATAATTGCACATTGTGTCTCTGTCCACGCGATCCTGTCCTTGTGGATAGAATATTGGGGACTCAATACAACATTCCCAAATTCAAGAATGCTACGTACATACATACGCGTTATATAGGACTAGCTTATGCCACGGCTTCGTCCCTTATGTCCCTTATGTCCCTTATGTGGTCCCTTATGTCCAAGGTACCAAGATTCATGGTCGTAACTTCAATTCAACCCCTATTTCACCCCCACACTGGTAAAAATTTCAAAATGCTAGAATAAACGATTTTATGTTTCTTATGGCGTGATATTTGACGAACTTGCATACTAACTTTCAACCCTTATTTCACCCCCTAGCTGGTCGTAATTTCAAAAATGATAGAACAAATGTTTTATGATTTTTTATCAAGTGCTTAAATATAAAGTATCGTGGTTTTATCTTTAAAAATTGAGAAATCCCATACAAACTTTCAACCTCTATTTTAACCCCTAAAGCCTATGTTCTGACTCAGGGTCTAAAGATTGTCTGTACCAAATCGGTTGCGAGGTTTAAGCGGGAAAGCGTAACAGACAGACAGACAGAATTACTTTCGCATTTATAATATTATTGTTTTGTAAGTAAATATTTTTAAATTATAATATATATGTATAGTAATATATTATTAAATAAAAGTTGCACATTGGGCTTTCCCGCACATTTCTTTCAGGACGTCCGTTCTGGTTGGCTGGAAGAGATCTCTATTAGAGATAAGTCCACCATTGTACATATTCTTTTCTATATATTATACATTACCTATGTTAACTGTGCAATAAAGTGTTATATTATATATATAATATATATATATATATATATATATATATATATATATATATATATATATATTAGTTGTGGGATGTTTAGTGCTTTTTCTTACTAAAAGGCTTTCCCAGGCGAAGAACCATCCCTAATTGCTTACAAGGTTTCACTAGCGTGTTGTCTATATGCAAGTTGAAATGGAGCCTCGAATCCATTGTTATTCCTATGATATGTTGATGAAGGGAAGAAGGAAGTGAGTGTCAAAATAGCGAGTGATAGAGGATAATGGGAGAGGAAGACATATTGCGCCAACTCTAAATAAAATTGGCAACAGGGCAAAAGAAAGAAGAAATATACTAATGTTAATCATTGCCGCCTCATTGCATTATAAATGTTACAGCAATGATTTACTAACGACAATTAACTTTTTTTTTTTTTATTCCGTACGGTGGCAGACGAGCAAATGGCCCACCTGATGGTAAGTGGTAACCATCGCTCATGAACATCTGCAGTGCCAGGGGCACAGCTGAGCCGCTGCCTACCTGGAGAGAAATACTGTTTTTAAGCCTCGTTTGAAGTTAGACATATCGCAGCGCTCAGGAAACACCGCAGCTGGGAGCTCATTCCAGAGTTTGCATGTACGCGGAAGGAATGAACGCTGAAACCGAACTGTACTAGACAAGATCGGTTCCAGGTGATATGGATGAACTCTACTGCGGTGGCGGGTGGTGCGATGGTAAAAAGGTGACAAAGGCACCATTGCAAATAGTTCCTCCTCCATAAATAGCGCTCAGGAAACACCGCAGCTGGGAGCTCATTCCAGAGTTTGCATGTACGCGGAAGGAATAACTTGTGATAAAATCGTCTATATATCGATAAATGCTACTTCTGTTACCGAACCACTGGCTTTTGTAATACAGGCTTGAGCTAGTATAAAAGTCAGGGGACTAAACCACTGTGACATATTGTAAAATATTTATATTTTAATGTAACTGACAAAAGTATTGTAATCTTTCTTTGGGGCTTTTTTTTTTATAGGATAGGGTAGCAAACGAGCAAACGGATCACCTGGTGGTAAGCAATAACCGTTGCCCATGGACACCCGCAACACCAGTGGAGTTACAGATGCGTTGCCGGCCTTTTAAAAGGGAATAAGAGGAATACACGGGAATAAGGGGGGTTGGGCCTCCGGTACCCTCACTCACTCGGCGAAACACAGCGCTAGCGCTATTTTACGCCGGTTTTCTGTGAGGCCGTGGTATCACTCCGGTCGAGCCGGCCCAATTCGTGCCGAAGCATGGCTCTCCCACGGTAATAAATACATTATCAAATTTAAAAAAGAACCTTTACCGGGATTACATTGCAATTTTAACACAAACCTAATAACTGTATCCTTATTAACGAATATATAAATACTTGAATTGCACTCCGTGATCTGATCCGGGCAACATCAATAAAGCCAGATCCGTAAAATCTATAGACGTATAAATTTGAAAAACAATTAATTATGGAAAGCTATAAAAAGGGTCAGCTAAGTGGCTTATCTTAGATCTAAACGGATTGACAAACGTGCCGATAGGTAGATCAACTATATTTTACATGCAACGCCTACTGTGTGTCTTAGCTTCTTGTACAATTCAAGCTATAATATCGTGAGTTTCCATCGCTCACTTAGATAACATCGAGTTAGAAGGCAATGCGGCTATTGAATTCCAATCCCATAACTTTTTAGAACAAAACACATTTATTACTTATAATTAAAATTATAACGTTTGACATTATCGAATTTCTTAATTGTATCAAATAGTAACTATTAATAATTATTTATTTATTTAAAATACTACTTATGTTTGTTTTATATATCTGTCGCAGCTAACTGGTTAAAATAGCCGTTCAATCAAACAGACCCTTTGACTGAAAGTGGGTTCCCGAGCCACTGTCACGACTCGCTGTAATATTCCTCTGATAATATATGATAAGTGACCCCAAAATCACTTCTTAATTTACCCTTCAAACTGGCACATAACAATGAAAAGACCACCTTTACGATTAAAATATTGCTTATAAAGTATTTCCCCCGGTTGCTATTTTAAATAATAATTTAATAGTAAAATCCGCCAAGCTATATATCGCACCTTTAGAATTGAAGTGACCTAATCCAAAATTCTATATATATATATACTTTTTCTTTGATTTTAATGGTTATTTCTGCTAGCAGCCTAGCAGAAATAACCACTAAAAATCGAAGAGACGATGTTAAAATCTTCCAAGAAAAACCGTTTTATTTGGAAAAGGCTTTATAGGCATCGGCTTTAAGATATATAATAAAGTCCCAAAAGATATAATGCGATTAACGATAACATTTCTAAGACAACGTTTAATATTAATGATATTTTATTAAATAACATTGAGGTGTATATAATTTTATGACATTAAGAGTTATCTAGAGAATCATAGTTTTATTAAAATCTTGTTATAGGCTTTAATATTATAAAGGATTATAAATAATTTTAAATCGTAATACTCAAATAAATCTCAAGAAACAAATTTATAAAATGTCAGTTAAAAAATTTTGATGTTAAAATTGAAACTTTGATTAGTACCATATCAAATTAAAAATAAAATATGTTAAACTAATTGTTGATGTCCAAGATAAAAGTAATACAAATAATAATTGATAAAATATCGAGTGAAACAAATGTTACATTGACAATAGAATTATATTATAGTTTATATTTACATATATTTGTTACAGTAAGTTACAATTACCATCTGGTGGGTATTCTGTTTATTGGTCAATTCGTACTTGTTTATTTGTAAAACATTTATTTTTAAATTAATAAAAGCGATATAACATGTACAAGAAAAGAACATGAAGGATATCAGAGGACTGGTATCAAGAAGAAATTGATAAATTAATACAGTTGACGTGATTGATAAAAAATTCAAGGGGTGGTGGGATTAATATAAATAGATACGTATTGCTCCTGCGGGAAATAATTTCGGAGCAATAGATTAACCAACCGCAAAAATTCCATCTTCGTTTCTTATACGTGTAGCATAGCTCCCACTGGACCACAGTTTGCCACGTGGCGAGATACCATCGGTTCATCGCCCACGGATCTGATAAACGATAAATTCAGCCCATCCCAATCAATTCACAACGCTGGAGCGTGCCAGTAACTTAATTTCTTTCACCGACGCCGACAGGTGCAGGGGAATCGAATTTTTCATCTGACGTTTGGATTTTCCGTACATTATTAATATGTATTTATTCTTATTCACGGAACTCAACAAGAACACAGCTGAAAAATCTTCGTTCTAATTTGGCAACACCAAATTTCTGTTTTCTGTGTTTCTTAATCTTCGTTAAATCATTTATGTTCTTCTATGGATCGTCTGTAAGTAATAATATTATAAACAGGTACAAGAATTTAGGATTTTTTTTTATTTCAAATGATGCTCGAATCAACTAATCAAAATGAAAATAATATTTATTCAATATACAAGCCGTAGCTTATTGACTTTAAAACAAATCTAATAGGAGCGGGTGGTGCAGGGCCATGAAGTAGCTCCGAATAGGAGAATATTCGGAGCTACTTCATGACCCTGCACCACCAACCAACGATGATTAAACAGTTTGTACAATTGCTATAGCCCATTTGTATACTGTTTGGAATATTATTATATGGGTTAGTAATATAGAAGTTGTACGATATTTTACATAGCGTGCTATTTACAGTGTTAGTATTGTCATTTTGTCTGTTAACCTTAATAATTATCTGTAAAAAGGACTATCAGGTAACATGTTTTTAAATGTGGAAGATCTTCAAAATAAGTTAGAAAAAATGGTTCCAACATGAATCCCTAAGGCACACCTGTGGTTGGGCGAGCACCAGCAGAATCAGCTTTTTAATGACAACTTTTTAACCCTATTACTTAAATAAAATTTAAAAAGACAAATTGTTGTAACAGAGATACCATAATACTGGAATTTATTTAAACGTGTCTCGTGGTAAACATAGTCTAAAGCCTTAGAAAGAATTAAGATATTTCGATTATGTTTTGCAACGAATAAAAATAAGTTTGAGTATTGGAATTTCTTCATCTATAATGAATCCAAACTCATTCATGTGTAACAGTTGGTTCAATTTTGAAACAAGTAAATTCTCGAATTTTTTTTTTTGGATACAATTAGCCTTATATTGCACTAATAAACATATTGTTGAGTTTGAATAGTGATACAATGTTTTGTCTTATTCGTGCGAAAACAAGTTCTCATAACAGCAGATCCTAGCATATGTATACGTTACAAACAGTTTAAGATAGAGGTAAATATGGGATTTTCCGAAGCCCAGAAGCTCATAAAGCTATTATTAATTTATTACAAGACATAAAACAAAAGTTTATATTTAGGTGACATACACGGACATAGACAGTGAATTGTGAAATGTATATGTTTAATGATCTTATTAATTGAGGCTTGTAAAAACATATTAAATAAATCGACACATTGTCACCACTGCGCATCCGACCTCGATTCGGCCCAGCACACGCTGGCGGAGTGCCCCGCGTGGGCCTCCGAGCGCTGAGTCTTGGTCACAGAGATCGGGCGAGATCTGTCTCCGCCGGCATTGATTGCGGCAATGCTGGTGGACGAGGGAGGTTGGAGGGCTGTGCCTCCTTCTGTGAAGCAGTGATGCTCCTGAAGGAGGCCGCCGCGGGCGCGAGTAGGGCGCGACTGCTACGGCGACCCTGGATGGACCACGCCCCTTCCGTGGCCGGGGGCGTCGTCGGTGGAGGAGACCGGGGGAGGTAGTGTAGCCTCCCCCGAGGAGGGCTCCCTCTAGGCAGGGGAGCGGAGGCTGGGGGTTCCCGAAGTGGCTTGATATTCCCGGGGGCTCCCTACATGCCTGAGGAAGGCCATCCCTGAGGTTTTTAGTGGGTAGGCCTCCCCCTTCTGGGGAGGAGAGCCCCACATAACCGCCGGCTCGCCACAGCCGGGGTATGCAATTTAATGCATTTTCCTCAGAGGAACAAAAAAAAAAAAAACTTACAACAATTAGCCTATCACAAAGTATGCTCTGTAAGGCTTGTGTTGTAGGATCTAGAGTAATGATTAGACATGTGTATATTAACACATATAAATATTTAATAACCATGCCTAAGGCACAAATGCTCGTATTCATCACATAAACATCTATCCCCAACGGACTCGAACCCAAGACCTCAGAGATGGCGAAACCGGTGTTTTCTCCCTGCCGTTTCCTCTTTTTTACCAATATAACTGCTCATTGAAATGACAAACGCTACGTTACGTATGCCTAAAATAAGGCACCTCATTCTCATAATTACTATTAAATATACAAAACATGATTGAGAACTATAATATGAAGACAACCATGATTGGTCACTTAAAAAATCTGAAGTTCCAAGACTACATTATAAAAAATGTTACCACAAAGCCAACTCACAAATTCCTCATTCTAAAGATAACGTTATCCTTTCTAAACTCGCGTCCAAGTAACATAATTCTACGTGGATCCGGAGAATATTATATCCGGCCCCGGGATCCGAATCCTAAATCGCTTTGTCACGATCGCATTATGCAGTAACTGCTATAGAATTGAGAGATAAAATCGCCAGTCTGTCCAGTTCGGGGCAATAAAATTGTAATGTATTTTCGAGTCTCCTTGTAAGACCCAACCAGAGGCTCCGAAGGGCTTTTATTATGAATGTTATTGAGTATTTATACAACATTTTACTGCCACGAATGATTTTATTTGGGGCGTAGTTAAGATGCTTCTTTTGGATCTATATTTTATAAGTAACTGTGATCCAAATAACCAAATAAATTTAGTTCCGTTATATTTTTAATGTCACTATCAAAAAGTATTGAGTTATCAATAATCAATTGATTAGCATTATTCTTTTTTTTTTTTACGTTTTATGGGCTTACTTTTGGTCTCAGGCTAGCCCGAGAGCATAGACGAGGCCTACGATCGAGCGAGCTTGCCCAGATAATGCCTGTGCACTCGTTTCTTAAATAGTTCCGGGTTGTATGAGCTCGGAAATACAGACGCCGGCAGGGAATTCCACTCTTTTGCGGTGCGCATAATAAAGGATTTAGAGAAGCGCTGCGTACGTCTGGATGTCCGATGGTAAAAGGGAGATGGGGGAATGAGCTCATGCAGCTCATGAGCACACTCACCGAAGTGCAATCTGTAGAATACTTATCTTCACTTAATCTTTGATAAAAAAAAACTATATTAATATATCGTCTCATACAAACTTACGAGGATAGATTTAGCGATATTGATATTTTATTTATGACTCACAACCAATTCATAATAGTATTTTAAAACATTTGCCCCGATTCTTAAATAGTATGTCTGAGTAGTAACATACAAACTTACACACTCATACACAAACATACATATCGACATTCACTTTCACACAAACAATCGCGTCCACATTCTTATATCATTTAGTACCATCATCTTATCTGAATGATTAGTTTTGTTTTGTCTAAATTGTCGTAATTCCTTATTAATGTATTTCATTAAAACAATTAACTGCGTTACCTACGAATATACATATGACAAACTTTGTAATTGGCTGTATATGTTTTTTGATTGAATATTATAATCAAATTAATTTATGCTGTAAACTTTGCATAATCACTACCTACATAGTATAAAACGAAGTCGCTTTCTCTGTTCCTATATCCCTATGTATGCTTAAATCTTTAAAACTACGCTACGGATTTTGATGCGGTTTTTTTTATAGATAGAGTGATTGAAGAGGAAGGTTTATATTTCTAATAACATAACATACATACAATAATAACATAAACACCCCACGTGTTTTGTTCAATTATATCAATTTTGACGTGAGAACGTCTATTAAATTGGTACGGCGTGGAGTCATTCTTGAAAACACCGTAACGGCCGAATCTGACGCCACACGGAGTCCACGAACGGCGTAACGGCCGATCTGACGCCACACGGCAACGTAATAAAAATATAAATGTTATACATTATTTTATTTTAAATAATTTCATTTCACCCAGAAAAAAATTTTGTTATTTAATTAACATACTAAATTTGGGAAGAATAATCTTTGTATTTTTTACGAAAACTAATTTTGGCAGTCCTCTCTTGACATAAATCTGACTCTACTTTGAAAAAATAGGCGAAACTCTGAAAGTATAAGGGATATATGGATATGTCGCAGTCATCTGGTTGAATCTGCTATTTGATTGTACCACTAGCGTGTTCATTGAATGACGACATTTAATTGAATGACTAGGCTGAACGTTGATTGAACAAACGTCCTAGTCCAATTAGTTAGCGGATTTTGACCACGATCTTTTTCGGACGTTTGTATCGTACGTCATCTACTTTTCATCACCGCCAATAAACCACTTCAAACCCGGTTTCATTACGTACAATAAGGAACCGAAAATCAGCACACGATTTATTAGATTTTTTTGACGTGACAACGTCTATTAAATTGGTACGGCGTGGAGTCATTCTCGAAAACACCGTAACGGCCGAATCTGACGCCACACGGAGCCACGCACATTACTCATAATAATTAATTTATGTATAACTTCAGAAGCAGAAAATTTAAACAAACTATTAAATAAAAATATAAATGTTATACATTACTTTATTTTAAATAATTTCATTGCACACAGAAAAAAATACCATGTAATAGACGTTGTCACGTTCAAATATCGGCAGTAGACGGAGTTCTACAGACAACCAATTTTTATTTTTTTCCAATTTTTTTTAATTCAATTAATTGTAATAGCTTGTTTATTAGTTTTTTTTTTAACTATAATTTATGATATATAACGTTCACATTTGTTCTGTAGTGTATTTGTATCAGCATTGTACCCGTGTGAAGCCGGGGCAGGTCGCTAGTAAATAAATAAAAGAACTCACCAAACCATTTATAACATTGGACAGTTTATACTAATGTTATAGCACTAATAATACTTTAAGATACATCTGATTTAATATCAAAGCAGCATTTTATTTGGATTTCCAATAAAATGATGTCATAGCCTTAATAGTCAATAGTTTTATATCCAACTTATCTTATCCAATTTTGTTACACTATACGAATTCCAGGACACATCCATAATTTTTAATTTTAGGGATAATTTCTAAGTAAACGATGATTTCTTAAATATTATTTTTGTTGGTTTTATTTTATATTCAATTCACAAGGTAAGTGTCTTAATTTGCATGATTTCTTTTTACCGCGAATATTTTTTAAGAATGACGTGACAAATTATACATTAATATTATTTTTTTTACATTTACCATTAACAGTCTCTTTAACCGAATCAAAAGAATCCAATTCCCATTGTACATTTCAAATACTAACACAGCTCTTTAGAAAATCCATCCGATATTCTCAAAAATATCATTCAAGCATTGAGTCAACGAGGTTCTGTCAATATCTCGATAAAGAGATTCGATTCTATTTAAATCTTATCACAATAAAGACTCTTTTTGCCTTGTAAGTACTACTAGGGCCGCGTTATCAATCATTTACGAATCACCCTTACTTAAAAGGAACCTTAACCCATTTACTGAATGTTGTAAACGCACCACCTAAAAATGTCACCAGCATATTCCGAAAAAAATAGGTCATTTGCAATAAATATTTATAAATAAGTCGTGGGCTTGGCCCTTTTGTGATTTATGTAATGTTTTCTTACCCTTCCCACCTGAAAGAAAGGGACGGGTGATATGTTTAGTAATAAATTGTGAAAGGGCAAGTTCCATTTATATTTCCAAACGAACGGAGTGGATGTTCGTGTGCGTCTTGTCAATATGGCTTATTTCTGTCCTGGCTGGCTTTTACAAGGGAATTTTATGAATGGTGATGTTCGTTTTTATAATAATTAGTCTTTATCTGCATTTTTCATGGTGCAGATAGAGATTAGACCCAGTTGGTTCACTCCAAGCACACTCTTATTAAATGTCACTTAAATGGCCTGTACGCGTTGGATCTGTATCCCCGCACCGTGTATTACAAAGTCGCGTGATATAAGCGACATTTAAAATAATAATATAGTAAATATTTTTGTAACGTTAAGAAGAAAAAAGAAAAGTTGTCACTTATTCTTCGTACACGAAGAATTCTGAAAAACTACTTAAGAATACTTCTGGAAACTTCTTCAAACATTCAGTATTTCCGTACCTGATTGATTTAATCTCTTTTAGAGCAAAGTAAAAGATCAGAAAGTAAGAGATTGCAATATCAGTATAATTTCATAGCCTTATTTCAGAGTAGAGACTTCGACATTGATATCTTTTGTGACAGTCTGTACAGTTACAAAAAAAAACGTAGTTGAATCTTTCGCACACCTTTAATCCGCCTGTGTACATGTAGTTTCCTATAAATTTATATAATTTTTTGTTTTGTGTTCCGTTTCGTTTTTCATTTATTTTTAATTACATTTGCTCGTAGTTAGTGCATGCCGTGGCAACCTTTAATTAAGATAGCACGTTTTAAGTATTATAGTGTCCATGAACATTGTGTTAGAATATGTCTTGTTGGTTGTCCTAAATAAATAAAATAAAAAAATAAAAATAAAATCACGATCTTGTATTATTATAAGTACTAGCGACCCGCCCCGGCTTCGCACGGGTGCAATGCTGAAAAACTGTAAACGTCGCCGTCGTTTAGTAGGTACATTATTTTGGTCTACCTCGTAGGGTTCAGCCAGCGTTTTTGTAATATAAGCGCAAAACAATCTGCTTATTTACGACATCACATAAGAAACACCTAAATTTATCAGTATTTCTTTACTATATTATGCATGTATTATACATATAAACCTTCCTTAAGAGTCACTCTATCTATTGAAAACCGCATCAAAATCCGTTCATCATTTCAGCCACTAGATGCCCACTGTTGGACATAGGCCTCCCCGAAGGATCTCCGTCCGTTGCAAAATCCGTTGCGTAGTTTTAAAGATCTAAGCATACATAGGGACAGACAGACGGCGGATAGCGACTTTGTTTTATACGAGTACTATCTAGTGATTTGCTATTCTTTTTTCAATTTTTGCTATATAATATTTTGTATAAAACATACATATTTTGTGTCTATTTATATATATGTAATAATTAGAGATCGGATAATCGCATGCATATTTACCTAAAGTTAGTTTAAGACAATATGGAAACGGATTTTTATTGTTTTGTTAAATAAAAATTTTTCACCATTTCTGTTTTTTTATTCAATTATTTAATTGATTATTGTTTTAGTCAAACTAGCTCACTACTTTCGTATAACACTCTTCATATAATAAATCGTACATTCATAAATCGCACGGAAAACTGAAACTAAACTTCATGTAAATACGTATGCATAGTTGTATAAATGAACCCGGAGTCTCGGTATTTGAAAATAAATACCACGTGCTAATTTAGTAATATTCAAACAATATCACTACGTTAAATTTGCAGTCCCGTATTTTCCCGGGATTTTTATTTAACAAAATGGATTTTAAAAAGCCGCTTCCACAATTTGTGAGCCAAAAATTAACTTTAGGTAAATATGCATCCGATTATCCGATCTCTAGTAATAATATACTTATGTATTTTATTTATATTATTAGAAACAAAACAAGAGTAACGAAAACATTTTTCAGTTCTTACAACAAGTATTAAAATTTGTTAAATCTTCTTCTGACTTACCTACTTCATGTTGTTAATGTGCCACACTCCTTATCTGTAACAAAATATAAAGTTATGAATTCTATTGTTCATGTAGATGATTTTAGAATATATATAGTCGAAAAAGTACTGTAGATATCCTCTTTAACTTCATCATTTCAATTTAGTTAACTAAATAGCTCATCATCTCAGCCTATCGCCGTCCACTGCTGGACATAGGCCTCTCCAGTCGATTTCCAGCGCGACCGGTCCATTGCCACCTGCATCCAACGAGACCCAGCGATTTTCGCTAGGTCGTCGGTCCATCTGGTAGGTGGCCGTCCCACACTGCGCTTGGTGGTACGTGGTCCCCACTCAAGAACCTTTTTGCCCCATCGACCGTCCAATCTTCGCGCTATGTGGCCGGCCCATTGCCACTTCAGCTTACTAATCCTATGGGCTATGTCAGTGACTTTGGTTCGTCTACGGATCTCCTCATTTCTGATTCGATCACGTGAGAAATACCGAGCATAGCCCTCTCCATAGCTCGCTGAGCGACTTTGAGCCTTCTAAAAAGGGTTTTGGTGAAGCACCACGTCTCAGAGCCGTAAATCATAATAATAATAATAATAATAAAGGCGTAGGGAAGTGACGACCCCATCGCCCGCTGGTGGGGCATTTAATGCCCCTTGACTGCCATAAATGCCCCATCAGTGCAGTCAGTCTCCCTCAGGGCAGCTTGTGGCGAGCTGTCGGTGAGTTGCGTCACGAGGGTACCGATGTGCTTCGGGGGGGCGTATGCCACCCGCCTCTGTCTTGCCTTAACCAGCCGGACAGAGTGGAGTCGCAAGAGCAGATGCTCGAAGGGTGGAAGTGTAATAATGTCATAACGCCGACGGCGTCTCGATCGCTGTCGCAGACACACCTCTCTACACCCTTAGCCGTTCACACCAATGTTGCTCTCTTCGCACCAATATTGGTCTGCTTTTTTGGAGGGCCCATTTAGTGAGCGGCGAGTCACCACCTGCCATATTTAAATCAATTAGGAGGCTTTGAGAAGGCAGGTGACTGGAGTCTCTTCCATAGCCCGGTTTTCATTACCACCTAAATCGAAATGCAATAGGCCACAAACGTTTTAAACCACTAATGCCAATATTTTCTGTGCATCTAACTGGGTATAGTCTTTGGCTGCATTTTTCATGGTGCAGATAGAGATTAGACCCAGTTGGTACACACCACGCACACTTTCATTAAATTTGGCTTAAATGGCCTCTACGCGTTGGATCTGTATCCCCGCGCAAGCCTTATAAAGGACCGTGTCTTAAAAGATACGTGATTCAAGCTACATAATAATAATAATAATAATGGCGTAGGGAAGTGACGACCCCATCGCCCGCTGGTGGGGCATTTAATGCCCCTTGACTGCCATAAATGCCCCATCAGTGCAGTCAGTCTCCCTCAGGGCAGCTTGTGGCGAGCTGTCGGTGAGTTGCGTCACCGGGGGTACCGATGTGCTTCAGGGGGGCGTATGCCACCCGCCTCTGCCTTGCCTTAACCAGCCGGACAGAGTGGAGTCGCAAGAGCAAATGCTCGAAGGGTGGAAGTGTAATAATGTCATAACGCCGACGGCGTCTCGATCGCTGTCGCAGACACACCTCTCTACACCCTTAGCCGTTCACACCAATGTTGCTCTCTTTGCACCAATATTGGTCTGCTTTTTTGGAGGGCCCATTTAGTGAGCGGCAAGTCACCACCTGCCATATTTAAATCAATTAGGAGGCTTTGAGAAGGCAGGTGACTGGAGTCTCTTCCATAGCCCGGTTTTCATTACCACCTAAATCGAAATGCAATAGGCCACAAACGTTTTGATCACTAATGACAATAGTTTCTGTGCATCTAACTAGGTATAGTCTTTGGCTGCATTTTTCATGGTGCAGATAGAGATTAGACCCAGTTGGTACACTCCACGCACACTTTCATTAAATTTCGCTTAAATGGCCTCTACGCGTTGGATCTGTATCCCCGCGCAAGCCTTATAAAGGACCGTGTCTTATAAAGATACGTGATTTAAGCAACATAATAATAATAAACTCTTTATTGCACACAAAATAAATACAAGAAATAAAGTAAACAAATAAAGACAATTATGAGCAAACGGCGGCCTTATTGCTAAAAGCAATCTCTTCCAGGCAACCTTAGATAAGAGAAAAACGAAAACAAACTAGGAATTTTGGGAATAGGTGCAATTATTGTGAAAGTAAATAAAGTAAAATTACGTTAAGAATTTAAGGACAGGAAATGGATACGGACTTGGTTCTTAAAGGACTCTAACGTTTGCGCTCTCTTAATACTCTCAGGGAGAGAATTCCAAAGTCGAACGGCATAAGAGGGAAAAGAGTAAGGGAGAAAATCAGTACTGCAAGAAGGGATATCAAGAGTCAAGTTAAAATTCGCTCGTAAAACGCGACTGGAGGAAGAGGATTGAAAAGAGAACAAAGACTTAAGGTATGCTGGAGATGTAGGAAGAAACAAGATATTGTAAAGAAGAGATAAAATATGCAAATATGCAAATCATCACTGGTAACACACACTGGTTGTAATCCTTTGTTTTTAAGCACTGATGAATGTTGGACGAGAAGACATTTCGTAATTTACTGAACGCTGCCAAACCAAATAGCTATAAGATCTTTAATGTTCTGAATGATTCTGAACTCTGAACGATCATCCACCTAGAATCCATTCGTAGCCTTTAACTTCCGCATAACAACAATAAGTAATATAATAAGTAAGATATTTTTTGGTCACCCATCACTAAAATTACATAAGCGTACTCCCCTTACTTCCATGAACGAGTAAAAAATAGCATAGCTCCCATTAATACTTTACAATCCTACCAGAAAGTGTAGACCAATTTCAATTAAAATTAAAAATTTATATAAAGCGCCGAGAATATTGTATAATTTATAAATAAATATTATATATTCTAATGTATTACCTATTATTATGTAACTTTTATTTAATATTGTGAATTGTATAACTCTGATTTATTTTATTTTTTTATATTTCTATTTTATGTGCTTTGAGTTCCTCAAATGTTTTACATTCTTACATTCTAGCTTGCTGTAGTCCTGTTTTGCGATCTTTAGTTATGAGGCTATGGCAGAATATCAGCGACAGCTGTCATATGCTGAGCCATATGCCTTTTTGTTCCAGAAGACCTTTTGTAACTAGTTATAACTTCATCTATTGTGATTTGGATCAAATAAACATTATTATTATCAAAAACCAAAATCGAATCCATTATTTATTGGTCACCCATCACGAGATCGAAAAATGTAATTTTTCTCTTCACATTCGCGATCACAGTTCCGAAATACTTCACAAGCATGGAATATAAATAGGTAGGATCGAATAGCAATAATAAAACGTAAATTATATCGCTTTTATTTTTGGTCACCCATCACAAATTAGATCACAGCACACGACCCTTCACTTTCGTGATTGTTTACCGAAACATAGCGCCAGCGATCCCAGTAACATTATTAATACTTCACAAGTCTCTGGAACTATGGGGACCATGAAAGGACCGTGGCAATCGCAGCTTGTACGGCAGCTTACAATATTTGTTTCACTATTGTTGCAACACATAATTTAAGCTTTGTTTGCTACGCGCCAGGGTTTGATTTCAAGTGTTGCGTATTGATTGAAGTTCTAATGTTATGAGATTAGGGATCCGTATAAAGAAAGTTTTCGTTTCATTACTCTTCCAATGAATTTTTAAGCAACTTTTAACTCAATTGCAGATTCTTCAGATATTAATACTGTTTGTACAATCAACAACACACCATACTTCACATGTACACTACGATAGCCGCCACTGTCATGAGGGTATAAAGGAAATCTCATGGTCAACATACAAAATTGCTTTGTGTACATATACATATATAAGACGACGCGTCGGCGCAACGATCGCGAAATCTACTACGCCACGGGTCGCGGCTTCCATTTCTACACATATGTGTTGACATATATGTTGTTTTACGTGCAGAATATTGATCTAGTTTGGGTGTATATGCATATGAGATTATATGTTTGTAACTAAACTTACGACACAGATAAAATACCAGAAGGAGACGAAACATAAAAAATATGGATACTTTTCTTTCAAGAGTTACAGAGGTTATAAAAATGCACATCAATGCTTTGATAATTTTTATTAAGCTATTTTAATAAGGGAAATGCTTATTGCACTGTCCCGGCACATTGCAGAGATATAATTGCAGTAAAGTGCGTTAGTCGGGTCTTACGACATCCCTAGTATGAAACACACATCTGTTCTGATTATTTTTTTTTACCACGATGGTGGCAAACAGGCCTACGACCCGCCTGATGGCAAGAGGTTACCGTAGCCTATGGGCGGACGATACACCAGAGGTATCATTCGCGCGTTGTCGACCCTTTAAGCCCTTATTTGCTTCCCTTTTGAAGAACCCCATACCTTCTGTAGCCCTATGAGAAAACCTTGGCAAGGAAACTCATTTTACAATCGAAGTGTACAACATAGCTAGAGAGTAATAAACTGGAAATTTCTTAATAAGTTTTAATTTTATTTAAAGGGCATTCTACACGTTAACAGACGGAACCGCTTAAAAAAAACAAAATCGATTAAGCAAACGTATAAACGCAGTTGTACAAACTCTTAATGGGGTCGTGTGGGTGTTAACACAGCTGAGCGGAGGCGGGTGGTACAACGGACATACTTATAGTTCACGTCAGTGCATCACTTAATTATGTCCAAGTGACATTAAGTAATAAAAAATATTCAATAACTTAACTGTAACTCTAGATTTGAACGGAATTTAAGAAGAATATTCTCGCATATTAGAGTTCGGAGAAACATAACAGTTAAATTTGACGAGTGACAGTAAATTATCAACATAAAATGATATAAGGTAACTGTAGATATAATAGTACTTTCACACGTATACTTGTGAACGCGTGTTTGAAAGCGAGTTTTTCTCGAACGAGTATTAGAAGAACGTGCAACTGATCAATATCATTGCAAAGGCATTTTTCAATGTAAATAAATCTTACGATTATATACTTTTATTTTAACTATATTCTATTTTAACAATGCAGCGGAGTTCGACGTATCGAAATTTAATAATACTCAATTACTTAGCTTCGTTTTCCATAGAGAATTTTTCACATAATTAAGCAGTCGATTACGACTATAAGCAAATGTTAATTATATAAATATTTTTTTTTACAGAGATTGCCTCTGCACCTCATCTGGTTCATAAGTTAAGGTTTGACATAAATTTTTGAATTTCTTGCAGACTTATAAGTTTTACAAATCACACGTAAAAATTCAAATTTAAAAAAATGTATTCGACGTTAACTTTTATTGATATAATCGTCGGTATCGACGTCAGGTCTGTGGTACTCTGTACTCGCCACTGACCGAATCAGATCAGGAGATTCGAAGACTATTCAGAGAATTGCCTCTGACATGTTCAAATGTGTTCTTCGTTTATCGAATTTCATATATATAACGCTTCTATGGCACCGGAAAACATAATAAGGCAACCCGCAAAAAATCAAAGGTATTTTGTAGTCGCCCAATTCACCCTGAGTCAGCGTTGTTTATTAAGGCTTTATCGGCCTGACATAATTAGGGCGTATAAGAACTGTTATGACGAGGATTGCAATTCAAATCAAATTTAAAATCTAAAGAAGCTAATTCAACTTCGACGTGAATACGTATAAGGTTAAGAATTCTACACTTGTTTGGAATTCGAAAGAACTTTCTCGAGCAGCCAAGAAGTACCAAAGGTAGTTTCTATTTCCTATTATTTATCGTCATTAACGATGTTTGGTTCACATTATTAATGATGATATATGACTAATATAATTTGATTATTATGATTTTAAAGAATAAAAATGACTACAATATATTGAATAAATAAATATCATAACGAGACCAAATACATCATACTTCAATGATAAACTTTTTTCAAATAAGTATTAAATTCATACAATATGAGATAACTTGACGTTAGCCACTTACAATTTGTTGATTTTATAATTTTAAAGAAATTTCCCGACCGTGGGAAGCCAGCTTTATACGGCATTAAGCTGTATCGCCAGCTCTAATGAAAAACATCCACATAAGCTCACCAATTTGGAGGGACTAATCACATTACCGAAGTCAGAGCAGCCGTCCAAATATTTTGTGTTAACATCGTGTTCAGATTTGGGGATTTGAGTTGGAAAATTTACACTAGTTTGCTGCGGCTTGCTGGAATTTCAATATTATTTGTGGCAGCTATCGATGTATACTATCGATGTATATATATTTTTAGTGCCATGATATGTTAGAACGTCACCTCCAAGCTCGTCGTATCGCCCATCTAATGTTAAAGAGATGAGCCTGTGAGATTCGCAGCAAATCTGCAATACCGACAAAAACTACAGTGTTACTACTAAATCGTTACACAGTGAAGCCAAGATATCTAATAATTTCACTGCCTATCTTACCTCTCGCACCGGAATACAATGTGAGAACTGCTGTTTTGCAGCAGAAATAGGTAAGATGCATTATATTTTAAATGCATATTAAAAAAGTATTTATCCATTCACAAGAAATCAAAAGTATAAATAAATAGTAAAATCCGCAAATAGTAAGTTTCACCTGCCGTTCGATGTAAAACAATAATGATAATTAATATTCGACTTCCTAGCGCCCGGCGGCGACCCGGGAGGGACCACGCCCCTCCCGTGGCTAGGGGGCGTCGTCGGTGGAGGAGATCGGGGGAGGTATTATAGCCTCCCCCGAGGAGGGCTCCCCTGTACGGCGGGGGAGCGGAGACTGAGGGTTACCGGAAGTCGCATGGCGTTCCAGGGGACTCCCTTCATGCCTGAGCAAGGCCATTCCTGAGGTTTTTAGTTTCTCCCCCGACTGGGGAGGAGAGCCCTACATAACCGCTGGCTCGCCAAAGCCGGAGTATGCAATTTAGTGTATTTTCCTCAGGGGAACAAAAAAAAAAAGGATAGGGCAGCAAACGAGCAAACGGATCACCTGATGGTAAGCGATAACCGCTGCCCATGGACACCCGCAGCACCAGAGGAGTCACAGATGCGTTGCCGGCCTTTTAAATGGGAATATGCTCTTTTTTAATGGTTTATACATACAAACATATATTTGCGCCTATTTCCCGTGATCCAAACATACTTCTCAAGCTTCCTCGACATGGACGCTCGTCGGTTTAAGCCATCTTTAACCTCACAAAACACGACCATTCATAAACAAATGTGAATGTTTAGTACGCCGTTAACTGTCTAATGGCTGTGTGATGAACTGCACCTGATGAGTCAAAGTGACCCAAAGCTCGACTCTCCCGTTACCTGAATTCAACCTAATTCCCGGCGCTCCACTCTACAAGAGCCCTGACAGTTCCGAGGAAGTGATAAACTAAAGCGGAATTCACATTAGTGTTCGAAGCGCAGGCTAACGAACCCGTGGCTGGCAGACGAGCAGTCGAAATGCCACCTGTTAAACGTGGATTCGAAAACTGTTTTATTATAATCGTGTTTTTTTTTTAATTATCGTTGAAGAAAGAAGAAAGTAAGAAAGAAAGAAAATACGTTTATTCTGACACAACATAATAAAAAGAAACATTACAAATTTGCCAGCGGAATTGTCTCACGGCTGCTGTGCCAAAACAGCTAGCCAATTCAGCATATTTGTCAGGTTTATTAGTCCTGACGCTGATTTTCTATTGGCGCCTTAATCTTTTTTCTTCTCCGACAGCTGAATGTCAGTAATTCAATTTTACCAAAAAATATATAAATATAATATTATAATAATAAAATATATAAATACAAATAATAATAGATACGTTTTAAGTTACGTTAAGTTAATAACTACATAAATATTAAATAATATAATACGAAACATACATACATATCATAAAATACTGTTTATGAATAATGATTAATAACTTAATATAAATATTTAAGAGTTACTATATGAATGATATATTTACGTTATAATTTTCCATTTCGCTCTGCGCGCTTAGTAGATAAAGTTTTAAACGTTTTCTAAAAGTATTTACAGAACTGTTGAAGTTACTTAAAATATCAAAAAATCGATTTGAAAATATTTTCATATTTAAATGATGAGTGTTAATAAACGAATATACTACGAAATCTATGTATCTTCATTAATAACAGAGATGTAACAGAAATCATGATATCTTTTAATGAATAGGTACATTTTTACTTACTGAGATGGTTTGCTGTTGTCGTTTATATTTACTCAAATGGTATCCTTACCAGTCCTTACTAATCCTTACTTTACTAATATTATAAGTCGGAAAGTGAGTTTGTTTGTTCCGCTTTCACGCCGTAACTACTGAACCGATTGCTTTGAAATATTGCAGATGTAAAGATTTTGTAAAGAATTTGCAGAGATAAAAGTCCGGATTAAATAATAGGGTACGTTTTATCCCAGAAAAATCGGCAGATCCCACGGGATGCGCAATAAGGGCTTCGCTCAAAAAACTACTGCACAGATTTTCATGCGGTTTGCATCAATAGATAGAGTGATTCTTGAGCAAGCAAGGGCGCCGCCGCGGGTCGCCGGCGGGCCCGAAGAAGTCGCGACCGCTACGGCGACCCGGGATGGACCACGCCCCTTCCGTGGCCGGGGGGCGTCGTCGGTGGAGGAAACCGGGGGAGGTAGTGTAGCCTCCCCCGAGGAGGGCTCCCCTCTAGAAAGGGGAGCGGAGGCTGGGGGTTCCCGGAAGGAGCTTGATGTTCCCGGGGGCTCCCTACATGCCTGAGGAAGGCCATCCCTTAGGTTTTTAGTGGGTAGGCCTCCCCCTTCTGGGGAGGAGAGCCCCACATAACCGCCGGCTCGCCACAGCCGGGGTATGCAATTTAATGCATTTTCCTCAGGGGAACAAAAAAAAAAAAGTAGGTATATTATTCAACCATTTACAAGTGCTTGAATAACAGATAAAAACATAATGATTCGTTAAATTATTAATCTGTGATACCTTTAGTTTTTGCGTTTAATCAGATAAAACCTTACCTACAACGAATGGAAAAATTGCTTTCAAATGTTATATTCATACAATTATGGCGTTAATTCAAATGTTTCGTATAATGTGTTGTTGTCTGTTAATAATTATTTATTGTTAAAAATTATAAATCATCTTATAAATACTTAGTACATAAATGTAATACGCTCTGTATCATAATTTGATAATAAAATAAATATTAATGACTTGTTAGTGCCGGTGATTTCGTCTGCGCAAGATTAGTATTCATTTCATTTCCACGGGAAGGAGGAGGTCACCTACCGATTGACTCAGATACTCACCGGGCACGGCTGCTTCGGTGAGTATCTGTGTCGAATAGGACGGGAGGGATCGACACATTGTCACCACTGCGCATCCGACCTCGACTCGGCCCAGCACACGCTGGCGGAGTGCCCCGCGTGGGCCTCCGAGCGCCGAGTCTTGGTCGCAGAGATCGGGCGAGATCTGTCTCCGCCGGCATCGATTGCGGCAATGCTGGCGGGCGAGGGAGGTTGGAGGGCTGTGGCCTCCTTCTGTGAAGCAGTGATGCTCCAGAAGGAGGCCGCCGAGCGGGGTCGGGAGATGGCCGATCCTGCGCGAAGAAGGCGGCGCCGGGCTCGGTAGCACAGCTGCGGCGCCGCCACGGGTCGCCGGCGGGCGCGAGGAAGTCGCGACTGCTACGGCGACCCGGGATGGACCACGCCCCTTTCGTGGCCGGGGGGCGTCGTCGGTGGAGGAAACCGGGGGAGGTAGTAGCCTCCCCCGAGGAGGGCTCCCCTCTAGGCAGGGGAGCGGAGGCCGGGGGTTCCGGAAGTGGCTTGATGTTCCCGGGGGCTCCCTACATGCCTGAGGAAGGCCATCCCTGAGGTTTTTAGTGGGTAGGCCTCCCCCTTCTGGGGAGGAGAGCCCCACATAACCGCCGGCTCGCCACAGCCGAGGTCAGGGGAACAAAAAAAAAAAAAAGGATTCATTTCATTAAAATCCATTCAATAGCTTAACGTGAAATAGTAGCGATAATCTATCTTTACAAACGTTCGCGTTTAAAATATTAGTAGATACAAAGAAAAACTGCTCGTCTGCTCGGGCGAACAATTTGTTTGTTAACGAACGGACCGATTTCAATGTTTGCCATCGATCGAAAGAATTCAGTTTGTCCATCTTTGTTAACAAGCCCAGCGCACGGGCGTAGTTACGACATCGTCCGGCGATAAAAACTTATGATTCCTGTGTTTTTTCCTCTTAATGCGATAAAACAAATGTTTTGTTCTTGTAAGTCTCATTGATAATATGGGCGAGTGAATGTTTTGAAAGCTGTATGGGTGGTATTTTATATCGTTGTTTGCTGTATTGCCCTTTTGTGCTTGTCTCGTTTCAGCAACATTTAATTAACATAACATCAAAATGATGAGAATGATGCCGTCCGTGTTTACTAGCTTCAGATGAAGTTAGCATATAGTTATGTTAGTTAGTTATGGATGTCTTTATATTTATATTTATTAAAGAAAATGTATTGATGAGTTCTGGCTAAAAAAATCTAAAGATCTGGTTAAAATGGCTAAAGCTGGAATAACTGTTGGGATTACCTCAATGATCAGAATAACCCCACTTGGACCGGACAAAGGCCAACCCGCAACTCACTAGGATATCTTATCTAGAAAATTTTGTTCCGCGACCTGGAGACCTATTTTTGAATTATGACTGCGACTTAGAAATCACCGATGTGACTAATAATCACCGATTTTCAATATTTCGTATTTTTGAATATCACTGATATGACGACCTTAGTCACGGATGTGATTTCATTACGAGTGCCCTCAGCCACTCGTAATCAAGTCATACTTGTGGAAATGTTATCTGTGTTTTGTTTAGAGAACCTATTGACAGAGTCCAGAATACAGAGTCCAGAGTAGGAATCCGTGATCTCAAAGTCACCGCTGACTATTTAGTCAGCGGTGATTTCGAAATCGCATTCGTAATTCAAAAATAGGTCTCCAGGATTGCTCAAAGGACAATCAAATTAAACGGATAGTCTTATACGTGCCCATCCTCAATCCTTTCCTAGCATATTAAGAAAAGTACCTTTGCAATAACTTGGATCTTTTTTAATGTATTATATATGTGCAATGTACAATCTTGAGGAATGTCTACGGACAATTGTTGGGGGTATGCATCCCCGCATCTTGCCGAGCAGATTCCTTTTTCCATTGTATATTTTTTGTTTTATATTGTGTGTATATTATTAGGTTAGGTTATGTATTATATACATATGTATATGGGATATACAATGCTGGGTGCAATGCTGATTCTAAATATACTACAAAAAAAACTTATTACATAATAAATAAACGAAGAAGTGAACGTTTTTATATTATTAATTGTAGTTTAAAAAACTAAAAATACACGCTTGTAAGACTGATTGTAATATTAAAAAAAAATGATATTATTGAACAAAACACTACGTGCTTAAACGTGCTGTTATTATTCTATATATGTTATATTATTATACATGTTCCTCTTCAATCTAAAAACGGAAGAAAAAGTAGATGACAAAAAATGTTATTGTGCGAAATCCATAAGAGATATATACCATCGCGGAGTTTTCTATGTGTTAGGGTAGACGACTACAAATGATTATGGCCGTTTTTATACTATAATTATCTAATTTGAGCAATTTATATCTCATGAATATAGAAATTTCAGTTTAATTA
Source organism: Scirpophaga incertulas (assembly GCA_036419045.1). Lineage (NCBI taxonomy): Eukaryota > Metazoa > Arthropoda > Insecta > Lepidoptera > Crambidae > Scirpophaga > Scirpophaga incertulas. Next base: position 37,636,772 of record CM071631.1, on the reverse strand, counting down.
TTAATTTATATTGTTTTTAGATTTCTAAAAAATGAGCAATTGTTATTTACGTAATTCTAATGAGACGAACAAATTTCTAACATTCTCAGATTGAATGTAACATATTTTTTTTATATAGAAAGTATACCTATAAACGTACAAATAACAAAATTATTTTAAAATTTGTTTATAAGCTCATACAAACTTGACGAGTTTACTGAGATATGACGTCACGATTGCAGTGTTTTAGTATGGAGCGTTTTTGAGCGAACCGCGACAGCGCCGCAAACATGTCGCTGTATCTTCAAAAGTAATAGGTGCAGGTGTACTGTTGGTGCTACAATATTTCTCACTTAAAAGAGTACTCTTATTACATATTGAATTTAAAAAATTGTCGTCTACCCAATACTTATCTACATTATTTTGATAAATCTCGTAGGGTTCAGACTGCGTTTGCAATTACATTGCAGAAAAAATGTAATAGTTTACAACATCACATTAGTAACCTCAAAAATAACAGTATTTCTCAACTATTTAATACTTTATTGTACTCTAGTCCGGAGTCTCCTTGAATACTGTTCTCAAGTTTGGAATCCTAGATACGGTGTCTATATTGATAGACTGGAAAATATTCAGAAAAAAATTTATTAACTATCTATGCTACCGTATCGGTACAAAATATGACTCATCCGAATACCTTGGTATGTGTAAGAGGCACCATCTGTTAACCTTACAGAGTCGTCGGACTATAGCAGACATTATTTTCCTGATGAAAGTTGTGTCAGGTTCCATTGATAGTCCTGAGCTATTACAGCTGATAGGGTTGAATGTTCCAAATAGGAATTTACGCAGTTACAAACCAATTTATGTCCCTCTGGCTAAAACAAATTATAGACAGAATTCATATATACTGCGCACGGGCAGGTGTTTCAACGAATTATGCGATAGGTTTGATCTTGATCTTTTCTATTCAAGCTGTAATTCATTAAGGCAGAAGCTAAGTTTGTTGTTATAATATTCTAAAAAGATAAAATATTTGTATTTCTTTTTTTTTTTTTGCTATTCTATGTGTTTTGTGAAGCTCGACGTGTTGTTATTTTAACCATTCAAAAGTTATATATGTGTAAATCTGTTATTAGTTTAATGAAGTTTATTTAAGTTGTATTTTAAAGATTAACAACTGTTGATTTACCTTTGAAAATAAAATAAAATAAAATATTTAATGGATGTTATATACATATGAACCTTCCTCTTCAATTACTCTATCCCAACTAATCCCAACTAATATTATAAATGCGAAAGTGTGTTTGTTTGTTTGTTTGTTTATTTGTTTGTTTGTTTGTTACCTCTTCACGCTTAAACTACTGGACCGATTTCAAAAATTCTTTCACCTTTGGAAAGCTACATTCTCCCGAGTAACATAGGCTACTTTTTATCCCGGAAAAATCGACAGATCCCACGGGATGCGCAATAAAGGCTTCGCTCAAAAACTACTGCACAGATTTTTATGCGGTTTTCATCAATAGATAGAGTGATTCTTGAGGAGTTTTGCGGCATTTTTTATCTCGGAAAAACGGATAATCCCACGGGAAGCGCGATAAAATCTTCGCACCATAAACCGACTTCCGCGTATATGTAGCCGTGGGCAAAAGCTATGACCCTTAACCCTCTATACACCCAATCCCGAAATCCACGCGGGCGAAGCCGCGGGCAGAAAGCTAGTATTATAAATGCGAAAGTGTGTTTGTTTGTTTGTTTGTTTATTTGTTTGTTTGTTTGTTTGTTTTTACCTCTTCACGCTTAAACTACTGGACCGATTTCAAAAATTCTTTCACCTTTGGAAAGCTACATTCTCCCGAGTAACATAGGCTACTTTTTATCCCGGAAAAATAGACAGATCCCACGGGATGCGCAATAAAGGCTTCGCTCAAAAACTACTGCACAGATTTTTATGCGTTTTCATCAATAGATAGAGTGATTCTTGAGGAGTTTTGCGGCATTTTTTATCTCGGAAAAACGGATAGTCCCACGGGAAGCGCGATAAAATCTTCGCACCATAAACCGACTTCCGCGTATATGTAGCCGTGGGCAAAAGCTATGACCCTTAACCCTCTATACACCCAATCCCGAAATCCACGCGGGCGAAGCCGCGGGCAGAAAGCTAGTTTATTATAAAAACCGCAACAAAATCCGTCGCGTAGTTTTAAAGATTTAAGCATACATAAGGACAGATAAAGCGACTTTGTTTTATACTATGTAGTGATGAAATATTCCAACAAAATAAGGACCGAATTCCATACATATTCCCTGTTGTCCATGCTCATTTTTTTGGAAGCGTAGCAGAGACTATATTATGCCAGCCATGTTGAACATTCAGTAACGCGTCCAGCTTTTATTGGCACTACGAAAACCGCCACTATTACAAGCAACATAAGAGTCGCCTCTAGGTAAACATGTAACATCCGACTATTGCTGTGTGAACAATATTAATACTACCCAAACAGCACCAGCTACCAAATCTACCAATTACAAAATAAACGCGGCAGCTACTGCACACATTATGCCGTCGCCCTTATTTCGACAGGTTAAGACGCATTTTCTGAAGCTTTTCGTTGGTCACCATTAATATTTGCTCGATGCTTTCGACAAAACCGTGTGTTTCTAACAAGTGACGTGTGTCATCCGCTGTATCGTGATCACCAAACAGCGCACTCTCTTCGTTTGGTTTGTTGGGACAACAACTTATACGTTTGGTCGATTGCCTGTTTGCCTATCATTTCTTGTTTTTTAATCTATGTTCTTGCGGCCTGTTTTAATAACCTATTGACAGCATAAGATAGGTGTGTTCTCAGAGAACATAAAATAATTAAGGACTAAAGATTTTTTTTTTTTTTTATTAACAATTTTATCATGCAATCAGTCTGCGACTATAAGCAGATGTGATATTTATTTGGCTTTGAGGGCTCTACTCTCAGTAGAGTTAGCCCTTTAAGTTAATTATTTTATTGGTCAAATATGTCCCGACGCTTTTTAAGACGTCGTATAGTTTCTGGGTTTGTAAGTTGACCCGCAAGTTCATTTGGGTGCTTTTGGAGTCGTAGTTTGTACCCAGATGCCCGGGTTTTTGCTTCCTGTGCTACCATAGGCATGCTAAGGTTTTCATGGACCTCCTCTGTTCTAATAAACCAGGGTGCATTTGAGATATGCTTTAGGATGTAGTTCTGTGCCCTTTGTATCTTCATGATATTTGAAGAGCTGGCGCTGCCCCATAGCTCAATTCCATAGGTCCAAATAGGAAAGGACTAAAGATTAAAGAAGAAATTTAAATACTCAACAAGGGTTAAACTTAGCGAAGTGCCAAAAAAATTCAACCATTTTGGTGCTTTTGTTTGAAGACGAAACACGTGAGAACAAATTTATTGTATTAACCCTTAATAACCTAGAATTTCAATTTTGATAAAAATCTTTTAAACAAAATGTTCACATTACTATTGATTTTTTTATAGGTTGGCTGTAGATATTTTACTGTTGTATAATATTCTTTCCAACGAAATTAAAAGAAAAATAAAAGGGGAAGATACTACAGTATCTTCTAAAAGACCCCGGAGAGGTGAACAAGTACTACCCTCTATTGACGTGCGATGCGATTGTATTTGTCATGAAAAAAATTTTTATGGATTCTAGAAATAAGTGTAAATTTAATAATTCTAGGAAACTTGGTGGTCTGGATAAAAAAAAAACATTGTTTCGCATTATTTCATGCATAGGTACATGTATCTGATTTCTTTATGGCCTTAATACCTGAAGTATCAAAATTGATAACTGTTTTTTTTTCTAAATAAATATGTAAAATAAATATTGTGATTTTTTAGCTATTTTTCCCATCATCTAGACCCTCAAGCAAATACAGTAATATTAAAAAAATCACTTTCGTAAATCAAGCTACTAAGTATTAGGAAATTGGTTCTCGAGACTCTACTCTGTCAATGAATCCATACTGGGCTAGTGGGCTAAGCTTAACCACTCTAACTTAGTTTAGGATAGGCCTGCCCATCGGTGGGAACGTATATGCGCTGTGAGAGGACTTATACTCTGCCTGACAATGATAATGATATTTCTCCTGATCTAGTAGATATAGGAGAGCCATGGACTATTGAGCAGAATCCATGTACCAACAATCGCTTGACTATATCGGATAAATCCAGCGCTGACCAAAATGTTGAGGTGTTGTATGTAATATATGTAATATAATTAATTTTCTCAGCAGAAACTGACGATAATCACAGGGCAATGAGCACAAAGCATGAACAAGATACCCCTGCAACCAAATACTAATTGACTCGATACCACGTTCCGCCACGTGACTCACTGTGCTGCCATCTATCTTCAACTAAATAAATAAATAATGCTTTATTTCCAAAAAAGTAAGACCATAGTAATTGCAATGGCTACTACACTAGGCTCGCAGGCCTGTATCGTAGTAGTCGTTGAGTCATTTTACAGTAGGTTATTTACAAGGGTCTTTAACTCCAGTTATACAATTATTATTTTTCAACATTTTCCATAACAATACCTATTACATTTTGGCTACAGATTAAATCTCTTACAAATAGAGCTATGAATATTATTTGTGCTAAGCTAAAGTGAAATGTGAAGCGTATGTGCGTGTGGGAGTGAGGGTATATGTGTGTGTGAGTGAGGGTGTATGTGTGTATCTAACATATTTTTATTAAGTGAACATTTTTATGCTGTGGATGGTAGAAGTTTTTCAGTTTCATCATAGTTAAGATCCATTAACCAATTTTTTATTGCTTGTTTTGCTTTATTTGTACTTAAATCCTTAATAAGACATTTGCGGGTCACATTATTATAAATATATGGATGAGAAAATAAGGGTAAGCGCTTAGCAAACATAGTGCGGACGCGAGGAACGGGTATTTTATAGATACGTTTTTTTAATCGCTTTTTATAGTCTGTGGAGATAACTGATTTATTATGTTGAGCGCAGGTGACACACCAGACATAAAGTTGCCGGACACGAAGTACCTTGGCCTGTCATCTAATCATTACACCTTTTAAAATCAAATGTGCGACTCTGTCACCACGTGGCTATCCTGCCATCTATTGGATAATGTCATAAACAAAAAAGAGACAGTAGTCAAATCCGCAATCTATCATCATGGTATAACATAAAGCATGTGAAGTAGAATTACATATTTACATTACACTGACTGCGTATAATAATTAAGGTTCTAACATATGTTTAATTATTATAAAATCAACTTTCGTATAAACTATTGAAAGAAATAACGACTTAGTGAAAAACCTTGACTCGAAAACGAATGCCTTTACAAAGCCATTTGAAGAAAATAAATCAAACAAAGCTCCCAACTCGAATGCAATTTATTACCAGAATACACTGGGATGTGTGAAGAATATTTCATTTTGCGACTGAAAAATATATTTCTCCACTTCTATTTCACTTCTCACGTGGATATTAAATTCTCCACACTAAGAATTTCACCGCAAGAGGTCATATAAAATGCACAATGTAATTTCACCCGACCGAGTGGAGTAGGTCGTTCACGGCAATATTACAGCTATGAAACTAGTACTAAGATTACACTCTCTATTTAGACAGCTTATCACTGTCTCGCGCAGCGAAATCATAGATTACATTCGTGCAGACCGGAAATGAGTTTTATACCCTTAGTTCGAAATGGCACGAAACTGAAAACTGAAAATAGATTTAGAATTTCCAATTGCTCATTACTTATTTATTTATTTATTAAGAGATAACAAACAGTTACAATATATAAAGTGTAATTTAGTTTACTATATCTTTGCATGCCAATACTGCAACCAACAGTGTTATCCACAGATTAACAAAAACAATAATAGTGCGCTAGACTAAACCTCGGCACTACACAGCGCACACACACACATACACTATAAAAAAAACCGGACAAGTGCGAGTCGGACTCGCGCACCGAGAGTTCCGTACAAACCTGCAAGGTTTACAAAGTTCGTTCATATATTTTGTAATGTAACTAAAAATTTAAAGTATTCGGAATTTTTCCTTTATGTCTGCTATAAAACGATGCTTCATGCCAAATTTCAAGATTCTAGGTCGACTGGAAGTACCCTTTAGGTTTTGATTCCCTTGCGAGTACTTGCGAGTTTCAAAATATGCAGCTTAAATTGCTGTTTCTTTTGATTGCGTTGACATAGAAGTTTGATTTTGTTACAACTTAAAGGTATTATAGACCTGAGTATTTGGTATGAATTTCAATTTAATACCTCTACGCGTTTATGAGGAAATGGGTAGTAAGTTTAAAATTATTAAAAAAAATATATTATGTGATGTAACTAAAAATTTATAGTTTTCGTAATTTTTCCTTTATCTTAGCTATAAGACGTTGCTTCGTACCAAATTTCAAGATTCTGAGTTCACGGGAAGCACCCTGTAGGTTTTGGTTCCCTTGCAAGTGTCGAAAATTTGCGGCATAAACGGCTGTATCTTTTGATTGCGTTGGCTTAGAAGTTTGATTTTTTCACAGCTTCAAGGGACAGTAGACCTGAGTAATTGATATAAATTTCAGCTTCATACCTCCACGCGTTCCTGAGAAAAAGGGTCTTGACAGACGGACGGACAGACGGACAACAAAGTGATCCTATAAGGGTTCCGTTTTTTCCTTTTGAGGTACGGAACCCTAAAAACAACCAATTTGTTTTATTTTTTATGTTTAAAATAAAATTATAAGTTCGTCACAGTACTGTAATACAGTGCTGTGACGAACTTATTGGGAGCTCACCTCTTTTAGTATTCACAGGGAGTGTGTCGTACTTCAAATAAAGAACCCGCTGCGTTTGACGTAGCGTAAAAACAATTAACATTAAGACTTGCAGTACGGACGAGCTAGCGACAACTTTGTATTAGCTCATACAATTCAATAATAATAAATAATTTCAATACAAATAGAAATATTTGAAGTTATATATTTAAAAGTATCCCCCACCATGCCGGACAACCTAGAGATTGTCACAGTACATACTGTGAACTGAAGAAAGCTTTAGTAACAGACTTACTCGTATCTCTCGGTGATAAGACATTAAGCCATTTTTGTTTGTATTTTTAGTTTATTTGTGCAGTAATCTCTCTCTCTCTCTCTTATATATAAAAATGAATCGCAAAATGTGTTCGCATATCTCAACAACGCCTGGACTAATTTGGCCAATTCCTTTTTTAAAATGTTCGCTGAAGTTCAAGGATGGTTTCTACAGTGAGAGAAATTCGAAAAACCCTAAAAACAGCCCTTTTTGATGTGAAACGTCTTTAAAATCGCGCCGAAACATACGGGTAAAAGGTTTAAAAAGTGGACCGTAACGAAAAGGTATATATCATCGTACCTTAATAATTAAAAAACTATTAGTCTTAGAAACAAAAATGTGGTGTGAATATTTCACTTATATAGTCAGCTCGCTGTTGTGACATTGAGTTTTTTTATTAAAATGCTTAAAACACCGTCAATCTTGTTTTTATTTCAATCCTTTACTTTATAAGCGATTCCCTAACATAGATGTTTCACGTTAAAACCAACGGACGTGTGCCCCGGAACAGCCCCACCCAGATTTTTTCCCATACAAACGTTTTGTAACTAAAACGTATAGTCAATTTGAGCTTTATTGTTATTGTATAAAGTTCATATTGCAAGCACTCACTGTTGTCTAAGCAATGAAGGTGTGTTCCTAACATCAAAGAGTCAATTTGGGCTTTCTTAACGCTATATTAAGTTGAAACTCAACCATATCTATCAAAACAGTGTGCATGTGTGCGTTGGAGCACAGAATACATCGTTGGAGGATTTAACACGTTCCAAAATTGAATAGTCACAAAATGTAATAGTTCATTTGGACCTTTTTTGCAATTTGGTTGGCTATGCGATATTATCAATAAAAAGTAGGAACAAAAAATTGCCACTTTACAATTCATTTTAACAGGACGAAGTCTGTCGGGTCCGCTAGTGTGTTATATAAATTAAAAACAACACTGTTACTATGAATGTAAATCCTATCACATTTTCTATTCAATTCAACTTAAGACAACAATACGAGATATTAAGGGATTAATTAAGTATTAAGTAGCAAAACTGTTCATCAAAATCATACCTTAGGTAGAAAACACATCATCATCGACACAGTCTTTGGCATACGCCCCATGATGTGTCAAATCAAACAAGTCCCGCTTGGGCTGTGACAATATTAGTATTTGCCGCTGCCGCGGAGCTACGAACTGCGATAAAGGAGTGAGCTTAAATTTTGATTAGCGGGACAATGCGACGACTGGCGTATCATGACGTGACGTGACGACATAGATACTGTAATTGGATAGTGAATTAGTCATTGCTTCTCTTCAATCAGCATTATAGCAGGTGAATCCCTGTCACCTGGTGTAGGAGCGCTTTTGTTTAGCGATTTTCCTGCACAGTGAATTTTAAAATTATAACTCAACTATATCAATATTCAACTCTCATTACACTGACAGAAGGCAATGACATCTGTTATCTAAATCCATTAATTAGCGTTTGTTGAATGGGTGTCAATTAAATGGTTAGCATAGTATTGTTATTTCTGTGAGCAGAAAAATATAATCGGTGAGCAGAAATAGCTAATTGGTCAGCAACTCATGGTCAGCAAACATTTCAAAATCAATCAGCAATTTATGTCATTCTGGATGGCTGTAATTATTTTTGTACAGCATATTAATTATATAAGCTGCAATCAGCTGCTCATGTTTAATAAAATTTTGGTAAGCACTCAGAGTGTAAGCAAAAAAAATGCATTTTGTGCTGCATATAAGAGTAGCAAAAATACTTTATTTGTCATGCCTAACCTAACCTAACCTAACCTAAAATGATTATAACTTCAATTGTAAAAAAAAAAAAAAAACCTAACCTAACCTAACCTAACATACCAATCAAATATACTGCTTATAGACATGTTTTTCTGCCGATCAATCATGAAATCTTGCCGCTCAAGTAGTTATTTTGCGGACTGAATGTTTATTATGCAGACTCATGTTATTGTTGGCTGCCTATGTATGATTTAATTTTTGACCATTATCAAAATTAGTTGCGGAACAAGAATTGCTGCCTGTTTTTTTTTTTATTGCAAACAAAATCTTTGTATGCTGACCAAATTATTTAAATGCTGCTTTTGGGTGGCTCGCCAAATTTTATAATTGCTGACCAATGTAATTACTTCTCTTGTTGAATTAGTCATAATCAGAGGTCGGAATTAGGTAGAGAGGAATTATGCAATTTTATGCAATTAAAATAACTATGCAATTTAATGCATTTTCCTCAGGGAAACAAAAAAAAAAAAAAAAAAAAAAAAGTTAGAGAGGAATTAGATTCATGTAGGTACTTACACAGATTTCATACAGCGAAAGAACAAAATGGATATGCCTTAAACCTCGAGATTAATTTTTAAAGAGCAGAAAAAATCGCGTGATGTTTTCAATAAAATGTTATTTTCAATGTACTGGAGACCTATTTTTGAATTACGAATGCGATTTCGAAATCACCGCTGACTAAATAGTCAGCGGTGACTTTGAGGTCACGGATTCCCAAACATCCAATTTTTGAAAGTCGATCGCAGAGCTGCCAACATAGATAAAGTACACACATAAATGTAAGAGTTCGGTTCCACGCAGAACGTAGTCGCTGCCGGCTTAACCATTGCGGTTGTTATATACATATATGCTACATTTATATATATATATATATGTATATATATACACACACATATATATATATATAGACTGAAAAATCAACACATCAACTTCAGACTTGTCAATATGTTCTCCAAACAAAACCCAGATAACATTTACACAAGTATGACTTGATTACGAGTGGGTGAGGGCACTCGTAATGAAATCACACCTGTGACTAAGGTAGTCACATCAGTGATATTCAAAAATAAGAATTATTGAAAATCGGTGATTATTAGTCACATCGGTGGTTTCGAAGTCGCATTCGTAATTCAAAAATAGGTCTCCAGATGGATTTAAGACGTTCGGCGAAATTCATTGAAGCCAGAAAATATTGAAAAGCTAATGGTTATATATTTTAATTCTCACAAAAAAGTGAACACTTCAAATCTTACTGGTGATGAATCGGACAAGGAAAATGATTCTGATGGGCCGTTTGAATAACTTCACGAGTCTAGGCTAGAAGCAAAAGTGTTCGCTCGTATTTATAGAAAGGCGAAATATGCGTATGACAATTTGCTTAAGACTATCGATAATTTGTATTGTGAATTAATGTAAACTAATAAACATTGTTTATTAATTATCTTTGTTTTATTTGTCTATCTTTGAGGTTTTTATTATTATTTATTTGATATGACCACACGGGAAAATATAGATCTAGAATTTAACATTTCTCATATTACCCCTGCCAAAAATGGCTGACAATTTTCTTTATTATTTTAAAAGTATAAAAATTTTGATGTATACATCTCATCTATACTAATATTATAAAGAAGTAAAGTTTGTGTGTTTGTAAATTGTAAGGGGTAATCTCGGGATCTACTGAACCGATTTTAAAAATTCTTTCACCAATAGAAAGCCACATTATTGCGGAGTATCATCATCATCATCATCATCGATTTTAAAAATTCTTTCACCAATAGAAAGCCACATTATTGTTGAGTGTCATCATCATCATCATCATCATCATCATCATCAGCGGACGGCGCGCGATGGCTTCGGGTTTAATTCAGTTCGCTTTCGTGCTCGCTTCGGGGATTATTAATATTATGCCCAACGAAGTGGGCGCGGGTCAGCTAGTAAGGTATAAAATCAAAATTAATTTGATTGTCAAATTTTCAATGAGGTTCATGCACGTGACTGACATTTAACCCCCCCTCGTCAATACAGCTAATAACTATTTTAAAAAAATGTGATTAAAGCAATAATACATTTTCGCTCGGTATAAAAATCATCGGAGCAGATTTTACATGTTTCATGCTGTCTACTTTAGCTCCACCGTTAGATTAAAAAAAATAAAAATAAATGTGCCTGTGGAATAAGTTGCCTAAGAGTATTCGTGATAGTCGATCTGTGGAAACCTTCAAAATTAGACTGAAAGAGCATTTTTTATCGCAACTTGAGTTGAACAATTAATTAGTCATGTTTTTATTGTAGGTATGTTAATATGTATATATATTTATAGATATACTAGCTGGCCCAACAGACGTTGTCCTGTCAAATGTCTCAAATGTCAAATGTCTCAAATGTCACGTTGTCTCACGTTGTCTCAAATGTTTTTAAATAAATAATTTAGCTGAAAAACAATATCTATATGACCGTATTGTGAATCTAAACCATTCTCAAGCCCCCTGGAATACACACAAAAAATTTCATCAAAATTGGTCCAGTCGTTTAGGAGGAGTTCAGTCACATACACACGCACACAAGAAATATATATATTAAGATGTATGTGTGTATGTATATATATATATATTATATGATTATTAATATATATTATTGTTATATATACTGTTATTTATGTTTTTATAGTAATAGATGTAGTTAGTATTTTTTTAAGGAAAGTAATTAGTTTTGCTTTGTTTTGTGTAGTGTAAATTTTCTATACTTTGTTGATTGCATTTTAAGTAGTATCCGCAATTTTATGACTAAATCCCCAGTTAGGTTGGCTGGAAGAAATCACTATTAAGGATAAGCCCACCTATGTACATATTTTATATTTAATGTTATTTTCTGTGAAATTTTTATGTGCAATAAAGAGTTTAATATAATAATATAAATAAAAAACCGTTAGTGCGGCAACTGACTCTCACTTTACTACTTTTGAATTGATTTTGAATAATGTTTTATAATGAAAATAAACAATAAATTCTTTAGCACCCAAATTTTAAACATCGCCGCTTAGAATCAGAGTTATTACCAAGATAGCTACTTGACAAAGATTACCGAACATCATAAGGCAATTAGTTGTTTATGATAACACTCAATTACTACAATCTACCCCCGCATGTTATCTCGAGAGAATAAAATGCTAAATCGTGTATTGAAATGCTATAATAAGTACACCAATTAGCCTAGCCCGAAGTAAGCGCTATACGACTTGTGTTATGGGATCTAGGGTAACGTAACAGACATACATATATTATATGTATATATGTATGTGTATATAAATATTTTTCATAGAAACATATAATTCAACAACCATGACTACGGTACAAATGTTCATCATCACACACTCAAAATCAAATCAAAATCAAAATAATATTTATTCAACATAGACCTTTACAGGCACTTATTGACGTCAACAAACAAAACAAAAAAAAGCTTAAATAATAAAAAAAAAAAAAACAAAAACCTTGTCCGTACGTACGAATAAGGAAAAAAAAAGAAAAAATATATTGACTCGACACCTGTTCGGAAATTGGGAGAGCCTTCTCGAGAAGAACAGGCAAGAAACTCTGAAGGTCTATTTTTTATCTACTCTTTTCAATGTTAATAATTATAATAATATAATATAAAAACTAAAAACTAGAAAATAAAAATAGGTAAAAAACTTTTTAATTTAAACGGTTTTATGTTAAACATACATTGCAATGTTTAAGATAAATGTACTAAAAATGTACTAAAAACCAAAAAATAATAAAATAGATACAGTCCTGGGAATTATAAACATATGCATAGACTAGACTAAAATAAAACCGTGGGGCACATTGAAACAACACAACGATTGTAGACAATTGATGTGCCCCACGGTTTTATTTTAGTCTAGTCTATGCATATGTTTATAATTCCCACGACTGTATCTATTTTATTATTTTTTGGTTTTTAGTACATTTTTAGTACATTTATCTTAAACATTGCAATGTATGTTTAACATAAAACCGTTTAAATTAAAAAGTTTTTTACCTATTTTTATTTTCTAGTTTTTAGTTTTTATTTCGCATTATTCTCTTTTAAAACCTAAGTTTTCCGCCATTTTGTAGAGGCCGCCATCTTGGATTTTAATTTTATATAGTACATTGTATTCTACTGGTTGAGCACTTTCATTTGATACCCATATTGATGGGATTGATAAAACCTACGTTATCCGCCATTTTGTAGCGGCCGCCATCTTGGATTTAATTTTTTTATAGTATATTGTATTCTGCTTGTTGAGCCCTTTCATTTGATACCCATATTGATGGGATTAATAAAACCTAAATTGTCCGCCATTTTGTAGCGGCGGCCATGTTGAATTTATAATGATAATGAATAAATATATAATAATTGTATTGTCACCAAAATCCAAAGTGTATACAAAATTTCAGATTAATCGGTTGACAGGAAGAGGGTGAAATTTGATTTACTAAATTTGACCCAAGAATGAATGAACCGGGCTGAGCTAAATAAAACCGTTTAAAAAACCGTGCTTATTTACGACATCACATTAGAAACCTCTACATTTATCAGTGTTTCTCTACTACTAACTACAATAGTTAGACATAGGGCCTCGCGAAGTTTTTTGTAGATATTGATATGTACTATAATATTGTCGAATATTTTTTTGCCCTATCGTTAATACTCTTCGCAGCGTATGCGATGAAAGACATTCAAAGACACCTTCGATTGGTTTTAATAAGAATTTCTAAAGATTTCTGTAGTAATCTAGTACTAAATATAGCCTATGTTACTCAGTAATAATGTAGCTTTCTAATGAAAAAAGAATTATTAAAATCGGTACTTTTTGAGTTTATTCGTTACATACAAAAATTGTATATATACAGATACAGGGTTACCTGGTAAGTCGTGCGAACCCCGTTAGGGGGTCGTGGTTCCCACCATTTCTGACAGATTTCCCCTTGGAACCCTGCCCCCCAACTTAACCCTTTTCAAGTTATAAGGCTTTAAAGACTTTTTTGAAAAAATGTCCATTTTTGTCTATTGGCCCATTTTTTTTTGTTTATTCTAATTCAAATATTTAGTTTTATACTATTTTTGTGTAGCAGATTAGTTTGTTCATCATAATGCAAAATAAAAATAGAGTTACCTCAACTAAATAGGTTGTATATAGAAAATTGATAGTTATAGCATCAAACAAAAATCAGTACAAATCAAACTTCAACCAGCAATAGTAAAAAAAAAATCTATGACACTTAGGCTGCAGACACCTTTAAAAATATCTATGTTTCATTAGCTATTCAACAAGGTATAACAAGGTAGGCTGCTATTAGATTTCTTGGAATAATCTTTGGTAAAAGTCCTAAAAGGAGTAGAGTATACCACAACCACTGAAAATATCGTTTCATTATTCTATTTATTTCTATAAGTTATATAAATTTAAATTGGTAAATTTCATGACTAAATCTTGAAATAATTTAAGTCATATTGTCGGTACTTAAGTAATAGTCCAAAATATGTCAACTTAGCAGGAAAAAACCTGTCACCTGTGCAGACGAAGTCGCGGGCACCAACTAGTCATGAATAAAATTGTAAAACCGTAAATAACAGCGCTCAACAACGGGAAACTGCTAAATACAACGCGGAAAGCTCTCCTGACATCAGAACGGGGGACGCACTTCCACATTTTTCCCCGGTTAAAGGCGAGCTGCGAAGAATGTAATTACGGAACGGAACATGCTAGTGACAGGTATCGATTGAAGCTCAAGAGCCTGACGTACTTTAGGGGAGGATTTAAAACAACAACGGTTCTTATAGCTACACCTTCACCTTCCTCACTTTGGTTCTTCACTACAACATAGTATAAAACAAAGTCGCTACGGCCGTCTGTCTGTCCCTATGTATGCTTAGATCTTTAAAACTACGCAAAGGATTTTGATGATTTTTTAATTGATAGAGTAATTAAAGAGGAAGGTTTATATGTGTAATAACATCTATGAAATAGTTGGGAAATACTGTTATTTTTGAGGTTTCGAATGTGATGTCGTAAATAATTACATTGTTTCCGCTTACATTGCAAACGCAGGCTAAACCTTATGAGATTTATCAAAATAATGCACTAACCGACATTCACAGTTTTTCAGTAGTGTATTTAATATCAGTAATATCATTGTACCCGTGCGAATCCAGGGCGGGTCGCTAGTTAATAATATGTGAGTGACTAGTTCTAAGTCATCAAGTGAGATAAACATATCTATATTTACAAGTATATATTAAAACTTAACTCAGCTCTACTTCAATTCTCAATCAACAATTTTGTTAACGTATATTTTATTTCGTCCTGATAAGGCTCAAGATCACCTGAAAGGCAATGACAAATGCTCGAGGTTTCTCTGCTTGATAATATTAGAATTGATTGAAGAGACTCAGATACTCACCGGGCACGGCTGCTTCGGTGAGTATCTGTGTCGAATAGGACGGGAGGGATCGACACATTGTCACCACTGCGCATCCGACCTCGACTCGGCCCAGCACACGCTGGCGGAGTGCCCCGCGTGGGCCTCCGAGCGCCGAGTCTTGGTCGCAGAGATCGGGCGAGATCTGTCTCCGCCGGCATTGATTGCGGCAATGCTGGCGGACGAGGGAGGTTGGAGGGCTGTGGCCTCCTTCTGTGAAGCAGTGATGCTCCAGAAGGAGGCCGCCGAGCGGGGTCGGGAGATGGCCGATCCCGCTCGAAGAAGGCGGCGCCGGGCTCGGTAGCACAGCTGCGGCGCCGCCGCGGGTCGCCGGCGGGCGCGAGGAAGTCGCGACTGCTACGGCGACCCGGGATGGACCACGCCCCTTCCGTGGCCGGGGGGCGTCGTCGGTGGAGGAGACCGGGGGAGGTGGTGTGGCCTCCCCCGAGGACGGCTCCCCTCTAGGCAGGGGAGCGGAGGCTGGGGGTTCCCGGAGGTGGCTTGGTGTTCCCGGGGGCTCCCTACATGCCTGAGGAAGGCCATCCATGAGGTTTTTAGTGGGTAGGCCTCCCCCTTCTGGGGAGGAAAGCCCCACATAACCGCCGGTTCGCCACAGCCGGGGTATGCAATTTAATGCATTTTCCTCAGGGGAACAAAAAAAAAAAGAAATGATTGAAGAACCAGCATCTAAAGGAACTGCGTAACTTAAATGCTATGGGACAGTGTACATTGTTCGCTGGAAAGGTCCTCGAGTAGACATATGCCGTAAACCCGTTGCCGGGCGGACGATTTGGTTATAAATATAGGAATGTACTGGAATTTAGCAGCGGGGGTTGTAGTTGTATGGGGATCCTTGGGGAAGGCTTATGTCCAGCAGTAAGCGTCTATTAGCTAAAATGATGATAATGATATTTTATTTAACATCTGTGTAAATAGATTTTGCATTAATTAATTTTTTTTTTATTGCTAAAGTTGACAAACAAGCAGGCTGCCCACCTGATGGTAAGTGGTAACAGTCGCCTATAGTACATGTGGTTCCCACGAGATTCGCAGCAAATCTGCAAACCTCATAAGAACCACAGTGTACGTTGCCAACTTGTGACATAAGATGTAAAGTTACAGTACCCAGTAATTTCACTGCCTATCTTACCCTTCACGCCGGAACACAGCAAAGCGAACCCTGCTGTTTGGCGGCGGAAATAGGTAAGACGGAGGTACCCATGCAGACGACCCTGGTACAGAGTCTACCTCCTAGATTCTCATACAAAACATACCAATAATAGAAAAAAATCCTTGTTCTTCGTCCTTCATTCTTGTTTCATATGTTCAAGATATGTTAAATCGTAAGACTATATAAGTGTATAACTTTAACACCCACAAAAAAGAAAAGGTCTTTCCAATACAATAAAGTTAAGCGTATGCACGTTGAATATCTCTAGAGTTTTGTTTATTTATCCCATTTTCTCAGCTCCGTTTATTTAGCGCTTAACGTTATTCACCCATCCGCGACCTAAACAAACATCTTCCAGTGGCAGAACAAACAGAAACTCACTAGCAGTCAAATCTAAAAGGGATATGTATTGGCAAAATACATTCATAATAATATTACTCGCCTACAGATTTTATATCGCACCAAACTAAATAAAAGTGGGAAACGGACCGTAAGAATGTGTGATCGCGATCATTTTATACCAGAAAAAAATACTCGCCCATGAAGCGCCCCTATGACATATTAAATAATAACTAGTTACTAAATGTCGTTCAAACTAATTTTCGGTTGAACATTGCATGTTCATGTATGTCACATATATTTTTCGTTTTATCATTCTCTTATTTTAGTAATTAGAGAGGAGGGAAAACCCAAAGCTTAGAATTATTGATATTAGAAATCTCAACCTCATTTTTAAAAACCTACCTATATCTACCCACACGTGTGGGATTGGTGATTAAAACTAGAAATTAGGGGAATCCCCAAAATTTATTGTTTTATTTTTTCTATTTTTGTGTGAAAATCTTCAGTATTGTTCTTATAGTTTCGGATAAAACTGACATACGGATAGACAGACAGACATGACGAATCCATAAGTACAACTTTTTGCCATTTGGCTACGAAATCCTAAACAGTAATAATAATTACATAATTGTTATTACTTTATAGGGTTCCGTAGCCAACAAAGTCGACAAACAAAGTCGAATGGCTTCAACCTTCGATCATATATTTCTGTCGAAGGCTTCAACCTAACATAACGTCCAAACTTACATACTAAGTTTACTCGAATGACAAAAGTCATATTTGTCATTTATTCGACTTTGTTTGTCAAGACTAAGACATAGACAGTTTTCATTTGATGAATAGTGAATTTCTCTTATGGTTTCGTCATTTTTGATGAGTCAATAACTTCAATACTATAAGCACCTCCGGAAGGCGACTCTATAAGGTCGTCTATTTAGGGATATCTGTCCCATTTCTGCCGCAAAATCAGCATTGCAGTGTTCCGATGTAATGGAAAATAGGCAGTGAAATTATAGACTTCATACCTACATATCACATATTAAGAACGTACGTTCTTAATATGTGATATGTAGGTATGAAGTCTACATGGTAGTTTTTGTAAGGATTGCAAAATAGATGATACTGTTTATATGGCCAAGTGGTTTTCAGGACCCAGGTCTAAATTTTGAATATGTTGTTCTCCTGGTCGAGCTGAGCAAAAAATGTACTAGTCGCAAAAAAAGTTAATGACTCATTTTCCCTCTAGGGGGCTCTGAAGTCTGTATTAGAAAATCGTGGTTTTCGGCAGAATCAGCAGATTTTTGGATATGTTGTTCTCCTTGAGAAAGAATATTGAATATTAAGAAAGATAGTAAAATAACGTAGATCTGTCAGGAAGTAATATGGAAATCTTAATGTATATAGAAATATGTGCTATTCTTTGGAATAGTATTCTATTGCTGGTTCTAGAAATTCCTGTTGATATATTCACTAAAATTCTTTTCGTTTATGACTTACTATATCAAAGTGAAAAGAATTTCGGTAACTTTAATATGCTAACATAGGCGAGTTCATCTGCTCATTCATCTAAATTACAAACAAACAAATGCTAATTACAACAATTCCACGACATTATTCAAAGGGCGAACCCAGCACTCCCTGATTAACAGTTATTATGACAGTAAATAGGAACACAAATTCTTGAAACGAAATTATTGGACGCCATTCCCGACTCCCCCTTAAGCGAAGAAGAATAAATTGTGGCCTCCGATAAATGCTTTAGCATATCTCCTCGGGGAGAAAATACATCCACTTAAATTGTGGAATTCTCTGTCTGAGGTGGATTGTGTGAAGGCTTTGATAAATTTGATCATTGATACGTCGAAAATCAGGAGCCGAGAGTCTGGTGTTATTGATCCCAGGATTTTGAGGAATTATATACTTTTCTAGATACGATCTATGTAGATATTTAAAAAGCGCAAGAGGAAGATGTTGATTTTTATACTTGATCATAACATTTTTATACATTACTGATATTGCAACTTAACATTAATTTCACATATTCAGAAATATATTACATAGAACTCAATCAACTTTATTTCTAAAAAAATAAAAGTAAAAAAATAATGATAATACAAGCTTTTATTAAATGCGCTAAAAAGATCAAAATAAACTTTTACATATAAAAGCTTTTCGCGAGATTTACTTACTTATAGAATACTTTTAAAGACAAGCTTTTATATGTAAATGTTTATTTTGTTCTTTTTAGCGCATTTAATAAAAGCTTGTATGAACTTTTTTTTTACTTTTAATTTATTTTCCGACTAAAAAACCAAGCTTAGCAAACCCTTTCATTTGATAACCATATTGTAGGGGTGCATTATAAATAATTGGTCCGCCATCTTGGGAAAGTCCGCCATATTGGATTAAATGTGACGTCACATTATTTATCGAGATGTTGTTTGCAATCCCTTTCATTTGATATCCATATTGTAGGGGTATATAGGGTATATAGGGGGTATAGGGGCATATCTTGGTAATGCCGCCATGTTGGATTTAGAATGACGTCACATAGGAGACCGGGAAGTGGGTCAAATTAAGATTCCAAGATTTTCTTACATAGTTACAAGTGAAGCTAATAATAAATATAAAAGCTTGTAAAAAAGAGATTTGTTGAAAAATTTATCACATTATCAACAAATCCAGAATGTATCCAACCAAAGTATTGATAGCATTGTATAGTTGAGTAAAATTCCATATAATAAGAACTATAATAATAAGTGTTTTATTAATCTTTATATAAACATTTATATACTTGATTACGTCCGCTTGGTTTCAACAGGTTCACCATTATTTACATATCACTAAATTACACGATAATCCTACTAGTACTAGTACTGTATACTTATAGTACTACTGAAATACTATAAGTATATAGTACTTCAAGTTAGACGTCTATAATTGAATGAGTTTCATTTATATATTCACGAGGAAGGGCGTCACTCATTTCTTTGCGACTACTATTTTCAATAATGCTTTTTTCCCTTGTGGGTAGTCAAAAATTACAGCTTTCCCCTTGTACGATTTAAACATACTTCCCCAACTTCCTCGAATTCCATTAATACTTTCATGCACGCTCGTCGGTTACGGGTACTCATGATCTGACCTCCCGTCACTAATTAATTTTACTTTTAATAATACATTATATTATTAGTATAGTTATGTTATTATAGCATATAGCATGGTAAAGTTGAAATAATATCATTGATTCCAATGGCATGTTAGTCATAAAATGTGGAGAATTCGAAATATCAACCACTACACTGATGTGATATTTTTTTTTTATTTTATTTGGAAAACTAACAGTACTTAATAACTATTTAACATCTACTTATAATACTACGGACTATTTACGAGTTTTCGCATATAAATAACTAACTTAAAACTTGAATGCTATCTTAATAATTACTATGAACATTATTGACAATATGTCTAAACTAATCATCAGGGAACCGACTCAATCTATTGCTGCGAGACCACATGAGCAAATCTGGATGAAGCAGAGTTAAACAGATCTAGATCTTGTATATTTCCTAACTCATTCACCGAGTTTGCGGCTCTCACAAAAAATGAACCCTTCCGAAAGTAGGTGTCGCTGTAAGGTACAAAGAGCGGGCATTGTAATCTAGCAGACCTACTGGGGACCTTAAGTTGTAATTTATCAAGGAGAAAGGAGGAATCTATTCTGGACTGCGCTATTTTTACTAATTTATTTATTTATTTGAAAACCAACAGCGTATTAACTAATTACTTTACACTTTCTATGTTCTAACATTATGGCCAATTATAGGTTTTCCATAGTTAACTTTAATTATACAAGAAGAAATATATATAACTATGCAAATTAAAAATAAATACAAAAGTGAAAAACAAAACTAAAAAGCAATTGTTTCACATCAAAATACAAGTACACCTACTGTAAAAAAAAGTATCAATAAATATACCTAGTATACGCCCAAGCTCAAGATAATATAAGAATATGTGTACCATGTACAATATATGCATACACACACATATATATATACATATAAACCCATAAACATACATATACATATAATGATAAAAATAACATATATTTACATACGCCCATGCATTCATATAAAAATGTTAATAAGAAGGATTAATTTATTTTGCCTTGCCTGTACTAAGGATGTAATGTCGCCTATTTTTATGCTATACAAGCTAGGATAATGTGAATCCTAGAAGGTATTACTGAAAATACATTACATCCTCTAAATAATTTCGTAAATATCAAAGAACCTCCAAACCAATTTAATTTACATGTCACCATAGTTGAAAGAGATGACAGAGAATATTTAACAAACAATGAAATATTCAAGGATTGCCCCGCTGCTAAGTTTAGCAGGTGCCAAATCCCCAGCTTGTGCCAAGGTCGTATAACGGCTCCTTCTTAAGTACCTTTGGCGCTATTATGACCACCTGTGGCCTTAAGCGCAGGTCTATGAAATGGAACTTTGGACGGAAAAGTTCGAGAATAATTTGTACTGTACAGAAAAATATGTACAAGGAGAAAATGGATCAATGCTGTTGTTAATAGGTCGATTTAGAAAATGCAGAGAAGAATGTATTTCTCCAAATCTCAGTGGAACTGAAGATTTTAATTTTGTGTTTGTTTCTGAACACTCTGAAACTTTTTTATGACAACAAACAATTGCAAATGCAGTGTTTATTGTTCTATAGTAATATTATAAAGATAGAAGAGTCGATTGTTTGTTTGTATTAAATACGTTCCGAAGCGACTAAACCAATTTTGGTTAAAATTAGTATAAGGATGGATTAAGACTCGTAAAAGTAATTTATCACAGAAAAATATCTGTTTCCTGCGAGATAGCCCTTAGGATATATTTGCTACTTTCAATATTTAAGGTTGTAAATCTTTTTTTCTTTTCTGTAGTTAAGGAAGATCATATAAAAACAGTGAATTTTGTTGATGACAAAAGTTCACTTACTAATCACCAATCCACACTGCCCCATAAACAGTAAAAACGTGTTAATGCTGATAATGCTTGGAATTCGGTGTCCAAAACCTTACTAAATCAACTTGTATGGATACCTGTTCCAGCTATAAATAACATCACAGAATTCAGACAAGAAAAATACTACATTTTCAACCTAAATCTCTCTAATGTTCATAAGTTCTCATAACTTTCTCACTTATACGGCAAACTGCTAAATTTTGTCCGCCGATTAACCTCTGAGATTTGTGGGCCAAGTTGCCGGAAAGCGACATTTTTTTTTAATTTGTCACACGAAAACCGTAGGAGATCCCGCTTGATAAATGTCAGTTTCGAGTTATTAGGATGTTACTGGAGGGTTGTAACGCCGGGAAATATTATAAGCTCGGCAATTTTTTGCGTGCACTTGGCAGAAATTAATTGATTAGAGTAAAGAAGAAATATAATTTATCGTTACCAGAAACAATTACGAAAACACTTCACTTAATTTGTCTGGAAGCGTAAGAAAAGATATTCTGTTTCCTATCAACACAGAGACATTGAAAAAAAAATTGCTCAGTATACAGTACAGTATTAGAAGTTAATGTCAGTTATTTATAGTGTCTGGTTATAGCAAAGGTTCATTATTAACATTTACCATTTTAACCACACCATCGAAACTGTAGCTCTTATTATAAACCAATAACCTTAGAGTGGGATTTTTTCGAATAATTCCGAAACTTTTGTAGTATGTTCTTTTCTAAATATAATAATAAAGTTATTCTTATTATTATTGTAGCTTAAGTCACGCGTCTTTATAAGACACGGTCCTTTATAAGGCGTGCGCGGGGATACAGATCTAACGCGTAGAGGCCATTTAAGCGAAATTTAATGAAAGTGTACCAACTGGGTCTAATCTCTATCTACACCATGAAAAATGCAGCCAAAGACTGTACCCAGTTGGATGCACAGAAACTATTGTCATTAGTGGACAAAACGTTTCTGGCCTATTGCATTTCGATTTAGGTGGTCATGAAAACCGGGCTATGGAAGAGACTCCGGTCACCTGCCTTCTCAAAGCCTCCACTCTTGCGACTCCACTCTGTCCGGCTGGTTAGGGGCATTAAATGGAAAAAAATAGGAGGAGTTTATTGGGGTTATTGTGAGAAAACTTCTATCTATAAAGCATTATTATTATAATCATGTAATATGGAACTCAGTAAATTCCTTTCAATAAATACTCAAAATAGCGGAATGAAAGAACTCATTCTTTTACTTATATTACTTTCCCGGGTAAAATAAGTAATGAATAGAGTAATGGTGGAAACAAAGTGACTGGGGCTCTTAATAACTTCACTGTAAGTCAAACCTTGTCAAAAAAGGAAGATTAATGTAGTGAAAATGAGATCTTTGGGAGAAATGGGTGGAGTGACGATGAAGGAGAAATGGCTTGAGTGACGATGAAGGAGAAATTTCGAAATAGTGTGATAAGGGGAATAGTGTAATATGCGGTGTGAATGAAGTTGTAGCGACAAAAATCGACGAAGAAGCGCTTAAATGGTTTGGGCACGAAGAAAGGATCATCATATTTCTCACTATCGCGACAAGCTGAAATGGCCTCTGGTCCGGGAGCGTCGTAATATCCACATTTTGACCACATTATTTAAAATCCTAAAATACCCTAATTCAAAATTCAAATTCAAAATTCAAATTCAAAATTCTTTATTCAACATAGACCTTTGCAGGCACTTATTGACGTCAAACTCTACCACCAGTTCGGAAATTGGGAGGCCCTAGAGAAGAACTGGCAAGAAACTCTCAGGGTTATTTTTATCTCCTCTTTTTAATCGTTATTTACAATTAGTCATTTATAAAAAAAAAATAATAAACTTAAAGCTACAATAAAGCTAACATACATAATATAATATTTTCGTATGTACATTTACATACACATTAAATGTCAAAAGGAAAGATCCCTGAGAAAGGAATTCCCCACAATACCTTCGATCTCGGTTTCATATGCTGCCTCCCTCCTCACGTTCTCTACGCCCATGCTATTCGGACACACTTGAATTGCCTAAGTGCAACACAAACTTCCTGCTCAACTCATTTACCTTTCGTGCTGCCCAAATGTGGAACCATCTGCCTTCTATAGTTCAACAGAGCCAGTCCGTTCATGCATTTAAACGTAGCCTGAAGCAACATTTTCAGGCGCTAGTTGGCAACTCGTCATAAATGTCACATTGTCATCATCATCTTAAGTATATATTTATTTATAGCATTACATGTATGTATATATGTGTATGTATATATATATATGTTTATTTATTGTATTGTATGTATATTCATGGTATATATATGTTTGTATTATGAATAACAGTTTTGGTTGCTTTGACGTTACTCTATAAGTAACATTCCGTAGACACTCACAGGTTGGCTGGAAGAAATCTCTAATAGAGATAAGTCCACCTTTGTGAACCACATTTTTTTTTTACTCTGTTATAACTAATTATGGCAATAAAGTATATATATATATAAAGGATGGACGAAAGTTGATTTGTAAGGCAAATATGAACAAGCCAGTTTAAAGTATTATTGATATATGATTATTTGATGACATTAATGACAGACGAATTAATGGTAATGCATATCCGTGGGATGTGTGTTATGAGAAATATGATCTGTAAAAAATGCCAAATCGAAGAAAATATTTGTATGAAACGAAGCTAAATAATGGAATTGTTTTATAATTAGAGATCGGATAATCGGATGCATATTTATCTAAAGTTAATTTTTGGCTCACAAATTATGGAAGCGGCTTTTCAAAATACATTTTGTTAAATAAAAATCCCGGGAAAATACGGGACTGCAAATTTAACGTAGTGATATTGTTTGAAAATTACTAAATTAGCACGTGGTATTTACGCCCCATTTTAAATAGTATATTATAAGCTCATATTACCGACTAGTTTTGCATTACCAAAATGTTCTACAGTACCGGAATTCCGGGATTTTTATTTATGGAAATAAAATAAAAACACAGTTCCATACTTTGTCAAAAACTAACTTAGGTAAATAAATAAACATCCGGCTATCCAATTCCGCAATACCGGGATTTTTATTAAACAAAACACTAAAAAGCCGTTTCCATACTTTGTCAAAAACTAACTTAGGTAAATAAATATGCATCCGATTATCCGATCTCTATTTATAATACGAATGTGAAACTTGTCGAATTCACAAAAACTCTCTGGAATTTTTCATCTATTTTGAACTTTATTTCATTCGGATTCATTTACATCGCATGTTTCTTACAGTGCTGGTACGTAAACTGTCGGACGCTCGATTTACACTTACAAATTGTGGGAAAATTCATATTTGCAGTGTGTGCTGACGGCCACTAATGAGACAGCTCTAAGAGCCGCATCCCCTAAAATAAATTAGTAAAATAATTAGCCACCGTGATGAAACTTGGCCACGTGGTTATTTGCAATTTATTCCCAGCTCATCCCGTTTGCGTCCAAGTATATCTGTTGACTGTAGCAAGGATGCTAAAGGAAAACTGTAAGTTTTTGGGTCAATTTAGAAGTTGAAGCGGTGATTTCAATCGAAGTTCTATTATTGAGGTATAAAGTTTCCCTTACCGAATACAATATATTCTGCTCGCAGCGCAGCATTTTGAAAACCGTTTGACATTGTGATTTTACTCACCAATCTTTTTAGGGATCGAACAGCGAGAAGATGGATCAGGCATGTTTAGGATACTTCCCGTGCGGCTTATCCATTATCCGCCTTTGACGTCCGACGAATCATCTCGAATATGGGATAATTAGAAATGAATGTTTTTTTTTAAATATCTTGGAATATTTGAGATAAATGTGAGCTTGCTTGAGTAGCTACACGTGCACTTGATTGTATTCACCTGCCTAGTACCTCTAGTTTATGACGACCTTGTTGCTGAGTAGATGAAGTTGCAATAAATAGTTTAATTTCAATTTTTTTTAGTTTAAGTAAATATTGTGTTAATATATTCAAATACTGAACTTATTATTATCCAGCCTGTTTGATCATTTAGATAATTTATTCATGATGTAGAAACTACAGTAATGTGATATATATATTCCTCTTATGGGCAAAGCTACAAGGAGAAAAGTGTATACAAAAGTCCTATCACCCTAACATTTTCACTTACCTCAAAAATAAATTTAAAGACAACGCTCGCGCCTCTGCCTTACGCTAAACCCTCGTAACACAAACGCCACGGTTCGTTACATATTTTTTCCTTGAGCGCATCCATGTCGACTCCTAATTACCTCCATAAACGAGGCAAAGTTATTTATTATGAGCGTTTTTCCGAGACAGCGCCATCTCCACGTGCAGTCAACGCAAATCAAGCTTCATTTGCTCAACAAAAATCGCCTTAGTTACGTGCGAAATAAAAGCAGCCGACAGATCAAATAAGACGTGGCATTCTCTGTACTTCGCGAGTAAATCGAGAGAGACGTCAATTGGTTAGCTTTCCGAATGAATAAAACCTCTTAGAGTTTGATGTTAGTCCACGTGGCGGTATTTGGTGAAATATTTCAAATGTTTTAAAAATTCGAATATCGAATTTATCGCTGTAAAGTTCGATACAGAATCAGTGACAGACAAATTAGTAGCCATGTTAGATCAAGGGCTATGTTTCTCGAGAGTATGTATGTATGTATGATTGTTTGCACGCTCTGAAACCTAACTCGATCAATTTTATCACAAGAATAATTGTTAGATTCGTATTTACTGTGAGTGTGACACTGGGTACATGAGAATGAATAACTGAATGAATAAACAAAATGGCCGATTTTAGTCGCTGAATTCAAATATTTGGCGCGCTTTCCAGCCTGAACGGCTAATCGATTTTAGTTTCAGAAATGTTGTTATATTCAAATTTACTGTGAGTCACATGGGTATATCAAAATAAATAATAAATAAGAGTTATTAAAACACTAAAAAACGCGACTGCTATTCTGTGTAATTTTGAAATGTAAAAACCCTAAAACATGAAAGTCATACCAGTCGGGGTTTTTGGTTCTTAAAATTACCCCTTCTTTTATAACTGTGATTTCTTTCTGGATATTGGGTCTTCCTAGTAGATCCAACTTGCAGAAAGAGGTCAATCGACGTATCCAACTAAACTCGGCCGCGTTCGGGAAATTACGCGGCATATTCTCGGCCCATCTACCGCAGTTCCTCAAGACTAAAATCTTTGATTCGTCCATATTGACGGTGATAACATATAGAAACCAGGCCACTCACAATCTATCGACCTTGTAAGGAGGCTCAAAGTCACCCAAAGGGCAATGAAGAATCAATATTCGAAGTTTCTTTGCATGATCAGAAAGATGTCAGGGATGTCATATCAGAAAGATGAAATCCGTAGAAGAACCAAGGTCACAGACATAGTCCGAAGAATTGCAACCTTAAGTTGCAATGGGCAGGGCATATTGCTCGTGGGACTCCCGCTGGAGCGGAAAGGTTCTCGAGTGGGGTATTACAAGTGGGTTGACGACTTGGCGAAGATCGCAGGAAGGCGTTAGATGCCAGTAGCGCAAGACCGGTGACCGGTGTTGAAATCCTTGGGGAAGACTTATGTCGTTTGTCGTCGTAGTGGGCGTCTACTGACTGTAAGGACATATATACCATAATTCATTTACATAGAAGTTTCATAATATTGTTCGCAAAGGCATATCACGCCTCTATCTTATCTTATTAATGAATGTCTATCTTATCTATGACAATAGGAATTAAAACCTATAGGGTACTTCCCGTAGAGTCAAAAATCATAAAATTTGGCGCGAAACAATGCCTATACATGTGCAATGTAACATACAAGTATAGGAAACATCCGAAAACTACAAATTTGCATTACAATTTTCGTAAACTTTTTTGTAGTTATTTACTTAACGCACTTGGCTGGATTTTTTTTATTTATTTAGTATGTGCGTGTATTGCCTGATATATAGATATTTAAAATGCAAGTTGCGGTAGCACTAACCCTTTTTTTTTGAGGGGGGGAAATGTGACTTTGTGCACCATGACATCGCGCTGGCAAGACGCGGCCGTGTGTGGGGCTCTCCGGTCAAGAGGACCGGCCTACCCACTAAAACCCCCCCGAGTTCTCTGGGCCCATATGGGGCACATAGAGGGGTGCGCTCTCGCGATTCGACTGCCATGTGTCCCGGGGCCGGCTCGGCCAAGAGTTGGTCAAGCCACCGCCAAAGGAGGGACTGTCCGAGAACCCGTGGACAGTCCCCCAGACAGAGAGACTTCACCACGGCGTGCGCGCTTAGCCGGACGCGCACGCAGCCTCACGGTAGGGTCACTAGACAGGCAACACCGCGCTTGCGTGTGCTCGCCTTCGCCTACCAGCGGTGGCACTAACCCAAGGACGTATAAGCAATCTGTAGTAAATTTAGTATCAGCATTCCACAAGGCGGCTCCCTAGTACCAATATTATATTCAGTGAAACTCCACCGTAAAAACACAAATAAAACACACTTAACGCACGCGTCCCCATTACTCCAACCTTATAGGTATTTTCAGATTCGTAATACACAAAAAACATTGTCTAAATAACTCAATCCGAGTGCCAAATATCAAAAGCGACGGCGCGTCCCGGGGGCGTCGTATATTATCCTGCGTTTCTTTGTTTCGCTTCCGAAGCTTTTCGCCGCATGCTCATGGATATCGCTAAGTATTTTTCCTTTTCCGTCGTAGTACTGTGTGATTAATCATATTAATCTTTCTCTTCTACCAAATTGTCTATTTATGCGTCTTTGAATTTGTATTTTATTTACAAATGCTAAATAATAAAAAAATGATACGCATTCGACTTGTGTAATTCAGGAGGATTAAAACCGTGACATGTCCTTAGCGACCCCCCTAACCAACTCCCGCAGGAACTTCTAGACTTGCAAGCGGCGGCGTCTGAGCCGTCGCCCCCCCTTGTCAACCCCTAATCGGCAGCCTTCTGCTTAGCCACGTGTAGGTCCCGTCAATACTGGCCGGTCCCACTTTGGAGATTCGTGCCTTCTTCTAGCGCATATGCTATCACCATGGGGCAGCGCTAACCGTGCCTCTCCTGAGGTGCGGCTCCCACGTCAATAAAGCCAGTAGGGTCAATAGGACCAAAGGCTAGGCTGAGTTTAGTCGGTAGGTCTGTGTGGTCGAGCCGCCTCGACAGTACCAGGAGTCCGACATAATCAATGCATCCCTGCTTGCCTGTTGCATTGGTATCCATGATGGATTCTCAGCCTCCTCTCCTGAGGAAAAAAGAAAAATAAGATGAAAAATAATCACTAGGTAAGATATACCAGGGTCGTTTGGTTGGCTACCACCATGTTAATTACTCCTGCTGCAAAATAGCATGATGATTATAACATACTAGCTTCCGCCCGCGGCTTCGCCCGTGTGAAATTAGTTTTTGTCAATCCTGATCCCTTATGTCTAAGGTACCAATATGCATGGTCTTATTTTCAATTCAACCCCTATTTCACCCCCACACTTGTAAAACTTTCAAAATGCTAGAAGAAACGATTTTTTGTTTCTTATCACATGATATTTGACGAACTTGCATACTAACTTTCACCCTTATTTCATCCCCTAGCTGGTCGAAATTTCAAAAATGCTAGAACTAATGTTTAATGATTTCTTATCAAGTGCTTAAATATTTTCATGGTTTTATCTTTTAAAATTAAGAAATCCCATACAAACTTTCAACCTCTATTTCAACACCTTCATCCCTTTTTTCGAAATAAAAAGTAGCCTATGTTCTGTCTCAGGGTCTAAAGATTTTATGTACCAAATTTCATCAAAATCGGTTGCGAGGGTTAAGCGGGAAAGCGTAACAGACAGACAGTCAGACAGACAGAGTTACTTTGATAAGCACTTGATAGGAAATCATTAAACATTTGTTCCAGCATTTTTAAATTTTCGACCAGCTAGGGGGTTAGATAAGGGTTAAAAATTAGTATGCAAGTTCGTCAAATATCACGTCATAAGAAACAAAAACTCGGTCATTTGAAAATATTTTTGTACACAACGTGAGGCTGGCCCCTGTAAGAGTCTCTTAGACAGGGCCAGAATTGACAAAAACTAATTTCACGCGGGCGAAGCCGCGGGCGGAAGCTAGTAAATATATATTGCTTCTCCTTTATTTAATGCAAGTAAACCCCTAAAACATAGATAGATAGATAGATAACACTTTATTGTACATACACCACAAAACAGAGAGAAGAAAATAACAAAATACACTTAAAATTACTTGTACAATTGGCGGTCTTATCGCTCAAACAGCGATCTCTTCCAGACAACCTACGGACGGAAAGATATAAAGAACTGGAAAGACGGGGGTGTAAGATACTTACATATTAACAAATTTTTTTTTTTTAAATATACTGACAAAACATTATACTTAAAATCAAATAATAATGAGCTAACTGACTTACCTAACCTAAAGTAAAATATTATTATGCAGAATATTATCGAACAGCCAATAAGCATAATCATACAGAATTACTTTATGTTAATGATATTATTATAATTTTTATTTATAAATAAATGTATGTATGAAGAAGAAGAAAACATAATAAGACATAATCCCAAATAGGTACGTACTCGTAGATCTACAGCGAAATTGAACTGTCTACATTGCGGTCACACCGATTTACCTCAAGAATGTGTCAAGTCACCACACGCGGCACTTTTACCCAAACTTGCGGGCCTAAGTATACCATTGTGATATCACTTAGGTGACTTTGTGGTAACGAGCTTTTGACACAAATAACTTTGCTAAGTATGATGTAAGTAGTGATTTAGTGTTGTGCTGGAATAATGTATCAAGTTACTGAGTTATTTATGTACTTGATTTTGCTTAAGTTGCATCAGATAATTAAAGGTATTAAAATGTACAATTTGTTTACCGTTAAATGTGTTTTCACAAAGCTTTGGCTAATAAAACGTAAAATTCTGACGAATGACAAAAAATTTGATAAAAAATACGACCTTAACAAAACAAATTTTTGAAGGCGGTTTGTCTTGGTTAATATTTTAACCGATCCGATATTTTATTTTTGGTGAATTTGAAATACATTCACTCGGCAGGATATATTGTTTTTTATATATATTTGACGTTTTTAAAATATATTTAATCGTTAACAATTAATACGTTGCGGTAAATTTAACACAAAGAACAGCTTCATCCAATCCAATAACGCATTTAATCGATATTATGTCGATCGACAAAACTCTCTCGCACTAAAGATACACAGCAATACGGCTAGCAAAGTCCGTGAGATCCAGAACTCGTCAGGTTTCCAATTTACGACGCAATGGTCATTCAGACTTAGAAACGAGACCACACTCGAACTCGAGAAAACCGCAGTGTCTTACTACCAAGGAAATAAAGTCGGAAATCAATTTAAACTTAATACCACTCCGTGAATTAAGGGGAAACCAGAGTGTTTCAATTTCGTAGCGATCGCCAGAATATCAGGGGGAACTTATTTCATTTTTCTTGATTGGATTTCGTGTCTTAAGCGATCGGAAAATGGATTTAAAGCCGTGTTAATTTGGTGTTCCCGCTGCAAAATCGCTCAGCTGGTTTAGCGATTGGATTTTTTAAGGTTTGTGATTGAGAACGCTAATTTCACGATGGGTAAGCGGATCGTTTTAATTAGCCGTATTAAAACCGATACTCTGAAAGTTTTATCTGAAAGATTAATTAAAGCATAGCTGAAGTAAAATCCATAAAAGAGTTACCGATATAGCCCGAACAATTGCGAACTGTCACAACCTTACAATTTGTCCAAAGGCCAAGCACGAATCTTTACTAATAATAAATCGGAAAGTGAGTTTGTTTGTTTGTTTGTTGTGAAAGCGGAACACTACTAAACTTTTTTTTTTTTTTTTTTTTATTGCTAAAGTTGACAAACAAGCATGCTAAACTGATTGCTTTAAAATTTTGCAGACGCAAAGATAAAAGCCCGGATTAAATCATAGGCTACTTTTTATCCCGGAAAAATGGACAGATCCCACAGGATGCGCAATAAAGGCTTCGCTCAAAAACTACTGCACAGATTTTCATCAATGTATCTCGGAAAAACGGATAGTCCCACGGGAAGAGCGATAAAACCTTCGCGCCATAAACCGACTTCCGCGCATATGTAGCCGTGGGCAAATGATATGAATGACCCTTAACCCTCTATAGACCCAATCCCAAAATCCATGTGGGCGAAGCTGCGGGCAGAATATTTGTAATATAAAAACCCCTGTTTTTACCCCTTTACCCCTTGTTTTACCCCTGTGGGGGTGAAATTGCTTGCAGAACTGACGAGCAATGGACTGGAAAGGACACCGCAGCGTTGATTGCCCACTGATGGGCAAACGATTTGGTGAGGAGCACAGGAAGGCGCTGGACGCTAGTAGCGCTGGACCGTGGCCTAGGTCCAGCAACGTCTACTGCATGAAATTATGATGAGGCTGAAATCGTCCGAAAAGATCACGCACTGTATTAGTTACCAAACCTGGAGCCCCTGGGTTGAACTTATAATATATGTACGTGTTTTACGTTTTCAGATTTTTTTTATACCGCGATGGTGGCAAACAGGCCTACGACACGCCTGATGGTGAGCGGTTACCGTAGCCTATGGACACTTGCAACACCAGGGGTGTCACTCGCGCGTTGCCGACCCTTCAAAAACCTATTTACTCCCCTTTTGAAGAACTCCATACTGTAGCCCTGCGGGAATACCTCGGCAGGGAGCTCAATTTTACAATAATATATTTCGTTATATATTGTTTCTTATAAGCAATGCTCATTGGTACATTACTAACAATGAAATACATCAGCATCTAAACATGAGCACTGTAAAAGATGAAATCCGTTCAAGTGCAGACAAATATAAGCAAAGACTGGCTAGTCACCCAAATGAACTAGCAGCAAAACTTACAAACCATGGCTACCATAAGCGCCTCAAAAGACACGACATTACGAAGCTACATATAAGGATATAGCTATGTTTAATGAAGAGGCAACCTTTTCGATGGAGAGGGCACTCTACAAATTATCGACCAAAAAACTCATCTGATAATAGTCAAAAAAGACTGATAGCAGATAAATAAAAGAAAAAAAAATTGTTTCTAGTATATTTATTGTTTATGAATTTAATATTGACACTACATGCTGTATTATCTAAGCTTCCTATTTATTACCAATTGGTGCCTGCAACTTCGTCTGCACAGATGGTAGATTTTCCACTCACTTATTGTGATATCTTGGACAATTCCCACAATTAAAATTATAAACATGAAAATGTATAATTATGAATAGATTTTTGTTACTCTTTCATGTAAAAACTACTAAATCAATTTTAACGTAACCTTAAAATAATTTAGCTTATATGTACATCAGAATAACACACAGGCTACAATTCGTAAAGATATTTTTTGAATTGTCTATAATATTATGATAAGTTATTAAAAAATCTACATTCTACAGCAAATAAATTGTAGCCTATATGTTTTTGTGTTGTATAAACTATATTATTGTAGAGTTTCATTTACATAAGTTTGTATGATTCACATAAAAAATACATATTCGGTATTTTTTATGTGAATCATATAAACCTATAATTATATATATTAGGATAGTTATTAGATAAGTAAGTGCTGCGCAACTCACGTTAATGTAAAGTCACGGAATAGTATTATAAGATAATATGACGCTGTACGTACAGTACGTAGTAGATCCAAACGAGGACAGTTTAAAAAAGGCACGGACTACGAGTCCGTGGAGTAGACATATATATAAAAAAAAAACATAATTATATGTATATGTGTATATGTATATATGTATATATATTACTTAATAATAGTTGTAGTTTTATATGATTACTTAATAATAGTTGTAGTTTTTATTGTACACAAATGTTGTATCGTTATATTGTGTATATATGTATTATAGTATGTATTGTTATATTTATAGTATGTCATTAAGTTATACATCGCCATCTTCCCACGAAATAATTGATTTAATTCCTGTCCATCCAAAGGTTACCTGGAAGAGATCACTCTTTGTGATAAGGTCGCCCTTTGTACAGTTAGTTTTAAGGATTCATTATCTGTATTTTTTTTTCACTATGGTCGATGTACAAAAAAGTTATAAAATAAAAAAAAAAAAATATTGTTTCCTGTCGCAGGTCTGCTGGTAGAAATTTCTTTAGAAATAAGCAGAACCTATATACCTCTTGCTTCACATTGTTTTTCTATATGTCGATATGTTGTGTACATAAATAAATAAACTTTTGCGTTTATAAAATTAGTAGCGATGTCCATTCCGCTCAACTATAATTTAAATAATCTATAATACAAGGCTTTAAAAGCTTAGAAAACTATCGCAATAGCTTCGAGTCCGCCATGTTGTACAACACAGGCAACACTTAAGCAGCGAGACATAGACATCATTCTATCCACGCCCACGCTAGACAATCAAGTGTTTCCGTTCGAAAAAGAACTGTTAAAGATTTTAATGTTCCACACTAAAGTAATTTAGGCGGAGCACACACTGAAGATGTACTGCAGCAATGAGCGTTTAAATTAAATGAAAAAGCAAATAGAACGGAGTCGCCGTGACACCTACACGGTCGAATGCGCTCTAATTAAAATACTATTGAACTTTTTGTTCCAGCTAGGGTTGACAAAAGTAGAATGATCTGTCAAAAATAATATAAAACCACCATACTGCGCTTGAACCTTTGTTTTGTCAGGACAAAATATATTTTATTTAATGTAAATGACAACGTATCCAACAAAGAAATCTTTTTATAGATCTCTTGAAGCATCAAATTTTCTCTCCTGTATTCTTTATTTGTTCATTGTCAAGAAAAATTTAGGTCAAGCTGGTATTTGACATAAGTTACTCGTGGTATCAATACATAGTATAAAACAAAGTCGCTTTCGCTGTATGTCCGTATGTATGCTTAGATCTTTAAAACTACGCAACGGATTTTGACGCGGTTTTTTTTAATAGATAGAGTGATTCTTAAGGAAGGTTTGTATGTATAATAAATGCATAATATAGTAGAGAAACACTGATAAATTTAAAGGTTTCTAATGTGATGTCGTAAATAAGCACGTTTTTTTGCGCTTATATTGCAAACGCTGGCTGAACCCTACGAGATAGACCAAAATAATGTACTACAGTATTGTACAACTTACAAAAATCCACAAAAAAGTCCGCGATGGTATATGTCTATCTCTTAGGGATAACCCACCATAACCATTTTTTCACTGCACCCGTGCGAAGCCGGGGCGGGTCGCTAGTATTTATATAATTTTGGCTTTTTAAAATGTATTGTTTGGCTGAGTTTTGTAAATTTAATATGCAATTTACTTGCTGTGTTACAGTTTATGTTTGTACTCAGTTCTTTCTTTCGTTCAGGGTTGAAAATCTATGTTTTTTGCTGTTTTAAGAGTACATTTTAGCTCTTGAAGTAGAATAATATGCATGCTCCTTTTATTTATGTTTTATCTTTTACCACAATTTGTTCTTACTATTTTGTTTTTCTAAGTGTCTATATGTAGATAGATAAATATATAAAAACTATCTAACTTTATACGACACAGCATTCAGTCTCTTTGGCCGATGTATTTCTCGGCTTGTAGCAGAATACCAGTGCGTTGTTCACATCCTGTTGTGGATAAATTCCAGTCACGATATCACGATAAGAGCTTATTATAGTAGAGAAAAGCATATTATTGCTATGTGAAGCTGGGTTGAATTGCTGGTATAAAAGATGGTAGAAAATATTAACTGATAGTGTGACGCAATGAAGATAATGTTCATGGCACTCTAGTGTCCAAACGAATGGCCGATTTTTATGTTTCCTTATATCTATCAATTGTTCTTAATATTGCAAATGTCACTAAAAATATGAATTTTGTAAAAATTTTACATAGCGACTAGCCGCCGCAGAAAACAAATTTGAAAAAATTAAACACAATACAGTTTAATAAAAGTTATTTGTAAACATGAACAAAAAGGTCATTTTATTAGAGTTATTAGTACAATTAATAGCACAAAAAATACCTCTTTCCTGTGAGAAATTCCGGTAAAAATTACAAAAAATCTTATTCTTATGTTACTCGATATGAAATGTATACGAGTAAAACTGTTTATATCATGGAAAAATATACATATTTCCTACGAAATCCTAAATAACATATTAATCACTTTAAGTAGTAGAAATTCGAATTAAACTTAGTGGAATAATTGAAAAACTCATTCTATCCACCTGAAAACTCCGCACTGGCAACCCTGACACCGCAGATCTGTATCTAAGCGTCAGCTACCAATGTCGCGAGTTATCGGAACACCGAATATTTTTAAAGAAGAAAGAATGCCATCCCGATGCCTATCTGAGGAAGCAGCTCCCAGTACTCTGGCCCGTAGAATATTAACAATACTGTCTTAAAACCATTACTTCATTTTCAACTTTAAGACAACAAAATACAGTACTTTTTAGTAAATTACCCAATAAACCAGTAAATGTCCCTAAAAATGTGAACTTTATGAGAAATGAGGTAAGTTCGCAAGCCGAAGCTTATGGAGCCGTATCCTGCTAATATTTTAAACGCGAAAGTTGGTATGGATGGATGTTTGTTTGTTACTCTTTCACGTAAAAACTATAGAATATATAGATTATTAGAATATATAGATTATTCGCGGCTCGTCCCGGCTTCGCACGAGTAGACATTCCTCTTCGCAGCGTATGGGATGAAAGACATTTTATGGCAAATATTTTTACACCTTCGGTTGGTTTTAATAAGAATTTCTAAACATTTCTATAGTAATCTAGTACTAAATATAGCCTAGGTATATTACTCAGTGATAATGTAGCTTTCTAATGAAAAAGAATTATTAAAATCGGTTAAGTGCTTTTTGAGTTTATTCGTTACGTACAAAGAAACGAATCTTTCCTCTCTATAATATTAGTGTAGAAGTGTAGATATAAAAGGAGAAAACAAATGCAGAGGTTTTTTCAGATAAGTTGATTCGGATCTTATACTTTATTATTAATTATATATAATTATATATATATATATATATATATATGTGTGTGGTGTGTGTGTGTGTGTGTGTGTGTGTTACTGTTTTGATATTTTTCGAATAAAGTTTATTGTCACTGATAGAATTTATAGACTTGTCTTGATATTTTGGACAATCCACACATTAATCACATTAAGAAAGAAAATTTTATTATTAAAAATATACTTTTTAAAAACAAGCTTTTATTTAAATGCGCTAAAAAGGTCAAAATAAGCTTTTACATATAAAAGCTTGTCGTTTAAAGTATTCTATAAGTAAGTAAATCTCGCGACAAGCTTTTATATATAAAAGTTTATTTTGACCTTTTTAGCGCATTTAAATAAAAGCTTGCTTTGAAATAAGTTTTTTACTTTTAATTTATTTTCCGACTAAAAAACCAAGCTTTGCAAACCTTTTCATTTGGTGCCTATATTGTAGGGGTGCATTATAAATAATTGGGCTGCCATCTTGGGAAAGTCCGCCATATTGGATTAAGAGTGATGTCACATTACTTATCGAGGTATTCTTTGCAAGCCTTTTCATTTGATACAAGCAATGCATGCAAGATTGGTTATTTCTTATTTATAATCTCTAAATATTATTTATTTCGTAATTATTTTACTTTCCTGAAGTGTCCGTTCGTGAAAACTTATTTCATAGGATTCCATATAATTTTAAGTGTTTATATAAGTCACTTTCGATTCGACCGGTTCTTAGGCAGAACATGTATGGAGCCGGAACAATTTCCATTGACGTACTTAAACATAACTTTCATCCCCTATTTCAATAAACCCCTTACAGCCCTGTTTCACAAGTTAAAAAATAGTATTAGTCTATTCTCAGGCTCTAGGCTATCTATGTAATAAAAGTTTATTTCAATTGGTTAAGTAAATACGCGACAGACAGACAGATTTACCTTTGCATTTATAATATTAGTAAGGATTTCAGAATCTACGAGTATAACATAGCACCAATGTTACCCTTGAACCCTTTCATACAATCTGGAATACGATATTGTTTTAGTAGAAATGCTAAGTCTTCCTTTGAAACCGGAGTCGTAGGGCAAATGGATACCATTGAATTAACGAAATTACCATCACGAATTAGCGACGTAAACGATTTAACTTAATTTTAAAACGAACGAATCAACATCCGTTAAATTAACCCTAATCCGTTATTCATCAATTGCTAAAAAATATTTTTTACCTCTGGAAAAGAGAGGCTGAGAATCCTAGATACCACCTCAACAGTACCGCGGTAATTAAGTCGCACTCCAAACTGATCGAGGCAGCTCGACCGGGATGACGTATCACTTAAACTCAGTTTGAGCCTTGGTCACAATTCTAATTCGAAAGCGACATGATAAATTTAGCAACACAATAAACAGCAATCTATAACATTCTTTTTAACACCCTTGCTCGTAAAACTGATGTAATTCCAGCGGTTTTAAATATGTAAAGCGGGTCATAAAAAATGTGTGTGTTAACAAAACATATAATTAAATTATAGTCCATACAAATTCCATAACAGTATTATTTCCCATTTCGCGCACTATTTCTATTCAAATTTCGAACTAATCGCCGCGCGGTGCCAGTCAGTAGGCAGCGATAGTGCGCTGTTAAAATGACGGGAAAGCAACAGTGTGCATTCACTGATTGAGTTTTTTTAAATGATTTTTTTCTGTTTCCGCGCAAATATGTTAAAAAACGTCGTACGATATACCTACGTGCGTATTGGCTCTAACATGCTCGGCTCAATTA
Source organism: Scirpophaga incertulas (assembly GCA_036419045.1). Lineage (NCBI taxonomy): Eukaryota > Metazoa > Arthropoda > Insecta > Lepidoptera > Crambidae > Scirpophaga > Scirpophaga incertulas. The sequence goes on along the minus strand of CM071631.1, from coordinate 37,598,018 downwards.
CGCCCTCGCCTTCGGCTCGTGCTGAAATTCCGGCTGGCATGTTATAACCATCATAACGCACTAATATCGTAATGTTCGTATATCGTATTATAATCAAGTAGTTCCCCAAAATCTGATTAATTATCAATCAAGTAATATGAACACAAACACATCATTGAATCTGATCCCATTTGATCTGCAATCTCGCTCTCATTATTTCCAAATCTTATATTCTGTTCATCCTGGCCTCGAGAAGCAAAGCTAAGCTTCCCCGGACATCTGTAAACAAATCGGAAGGGATAAATGAATAATCCTCAGAACTCCCGAGCACTTTGATATATTATTGGTTAAATGATTTGATATCATATTTCAAAATGGCTTCGATCTTTAAGGTAAAGTTTATAATCGTTTTTTCAATCAATTCAATCGTTCACTACAGGTATAATTATGCTATATTAGCTCATAGCCTATAGATAAGGAACTTTTTATCACTTTCGCAACAATGTCGTGTCTAATCTTAATGAACACCACTTCACTATTACGACATAGTATAAAACAAAGTCGCTTTCTCTGTCCCTATATCCCTATGTATGCTTAAATCTTTAAAACTACGCAACGGATTTTTATTACTAACTAGCGGTCCCGACAGACTTCGTCCTGTCAAAAAAAAATGTAGTAGCAGTTTTTTGTTCCAACTTATTTTATAGATAATATCGCTTAGCCAATCAAAAAAAGGTCCAAATGAACTATTACATTTTGTGACTATTCAAATTTGGAACGTGATATTAAATCTTCCAACGATGTATTCGGTGCTCCAACGCACACACGCACACTGTTTTAACAGATATGATTGAATTTAAACTTTATATATAAAGCAAATCGACTCTTTGATGTTAGGAAGACATCTACATTGCTTAGACAACAGTGAGTGCTTGCAATATGAACTTTATGTAATAACAATGAAGCTCAAATTGACTGTACATTTTAGTTAGAAAACGTTTGTATGGGAATGAAGGGCTATTTTAGGATTTTTCTGATAATTATTCGAATTTTTGTCGCCGTATAAACTATCCTTGAACTTCAACGAACATTTTAAAAAAGAATTGGCCTAATTGGTCCAGGCGTTGCTGAGTTATGCGCTTACCAACACATTTTGCGATTCATTTTTATATATAAGATATACATTATATTAATTTCAATATTGTAATAGATAAGAACTCTTGACTTTGCCTTTAGGATATTTTCTATTTGGTGCATGTATCATTCATGTGAGGACCTACCCAAAAAACTTGACCAATCGCATTTGCTTAATTAATTTCTTCTGTCAGTAGTCTTTTGTCCATTCTTTCTTCGTGTCCAAGATTATTTTCTCCATTTTAATCACTACATCTTCTTTCACACCTCACAGTTCAATTGTCACTATTTCACAATTTATCCTTCATCGTCACTCCAGCGGTCTCATGGACATCTGGAAGACCGAAGCAAAGATGGATGGGCTGCGTGAATGATAATATGTTGAAGTAGGGAGTGGGTGTCGAAATGGAGAGTGGGAGAGGAAGATATGTTGCCTAGCCCAAATAAAATTGGAAACAGGGTAGAAGAAAGGAGAAATGTCTGGTCAACACGCTATGAAACATGTACTTCCTATAATTAATTAGTACTTTATTTGTTTAAAATATACATTTTATTTACTGTTAAACCAATGTCATACAATTTTTTTATCTTAAGAAATCCTCTTTGAAATATATTACTTAACATCCCTCACTACAAGTATTTTATACGGTGAAAAAAACGCAATATTTTGAGTTGTATTATTTCAATTCTTTAGACAAAATATAAACAAAACACTGAATTACACTCGCGGAAATTTGAAACGAATGTTGGAGAACTGTTCTTAAGTCGACACAACGTACAAGCTTAACTTTTTTTGACAATTTCGACTTATATTGGCAAGCCTGTAGTTTACGCCTGAATAGTTCTCGCGTTATTTTCTATTTGACGAATTCGAGATTTATGCGAATCGTGAGATATTTCTCTGTTTCTTCGACGCGTTTCCGCTAGAAAATAACTTTTCGTGCGTTTAGCGTTGATGCGAATCAGATCAGACGTCTTCAAATATATTTTTATATTCTTCGTGTAAAAATGTATACTTAATAAAACATTTTATATCAATTTGTAGGCAAAATCCATCCATCTATTACTTCCATCTGAAGTACTGATAAAAACACTCTGACGCTTCCAAACAACAGATTTATCTCAATTATTTATTATTTAAATGTTACAGCCTCAGTTTGGGGATAATCGAACGTAACGACTTCCGTTACTGAATGGTTAAGTAGTACATTGGTTTCACTGTGTCCTCATCTTTGAGGTTCCGGCTTCAAGTCCCGGTGGGGCATGTTTGTGTGATGAATACGAGCATTTGTGGTTTAGTTGTTGGCTGTTAATATATACAGTACTAGCTTTTGCCCGCGACTTCGTTCGCGTGGACTTCAGGTTCGTCCCGTGTAGTCTAGTAATAAGTAAGAAATACGGTAACTAAGCACTGCAGAGCCCTAATCATAGGCCTATAGGTAGCTACTGCAGTATGCTCCTATCAGCGTTTGCAATGTAAGCGCAAAAAATGTGTTTTTTTACGACCTCACATTAGAAACCTCAAAAATTGTAGCCTATGTGTTATTCTGATGTATAAGCTATATTGTGGTAAAGTTTCATTCAAATCCATTCAGTAGTTTTTATGTGAAAGAGTAACAAACAGCCATACATCCATACTTACAAACTTTCGCCTTTATAATAGTAGTAGGATGATTCTTGACGAAGTGCACATATGAAAATGGGTGAAACTAGAATTATTTTTATTGACAGAAAACATATTAAAAAAAATAAAAAAATCATTTTTAGGAGTTATCTTTTTTTTAATTTTTCAAGTCGCAATTGGGTACCCCATGCCAAGAAATTCTTATAACTTTAGTTTTGTATAAGGTAGCCACAATAAAGACTAATGTGATCCTTAAAAACTGGCGGAGATAATTGGGTAGTAGTTTTGCACAAAAAACTTCATTATCTACGAAAAATAAAAGATTATTTCCGAAAAAAATGATATTTTTTCATTCAAAATTTCTCGTAATAAATCCCTATCATATTGTTACGCCGGTGGCTTAAGTAAAACTTCAAAAGTGATTTTCTGTGACTTAGAAACGTTTTCAGCAGGCTGAAACGTCGTTTCAGGCCGTTTCAGAAGTAGCTCTTTCACATACTAAAAAATCTAAATTACACCCAAGTTACAGTAGTTTTCAGGCGCCTGAAACATGTTTTCAGTACGTTTCAGGCTACCCTCTATCCAATGCCGCAATAACCTGAAAACCCGTTTTCAGGCGTTTTCAGGACCCCTTATGAGCCATTAAGCCTACTTCAGTAAAAGGACATAAATTTCAATAGGAGTGAAAGAGATAGCAATAGTAGAAAGAGACAGAGATAGTTAGAACATTCGAGAAGTATTAGAATGAGAAAACATCATTAGAAAGAGATAGACAAACACAGAATATTCGAGAAAGATAGTACGGGAATATTCGAGTATTGTGTATCGAGAATATTCGAGTATCGAGACAGTTATACTCGAAACGTCTCGAACGCGCGACGTATTGGACTACACATTCGAGTGTGTCCGCGAATGTTCTGGCAAGAGTGGCAAGTATCTTAGGGGACTATATAAGGCTGTGTCCGGCCGCCGGGAAGCATTATTGTTTTGCGATACAGTGCGAAAACATCTAAGTGATATTGGAGAACTAAGAAGCGACTTTCAGTGCTTTCAGTGAAGTTAGTGTAGTAATTAATAAAAGTTCAGTGTTTTGGTAGACCGCCGTTTAATTTACTGACCCCAGCTCGTAACATTTGGTGTCAGAAGTGGGATCAGTATGCCGGTTCTACCAAAGAAGACACGGAAGGAAGAATCCGGACAAGAAGCCAGCGACAACAGGAAGCCGACCAGAGACGCTTCGGAGCTACTCAGCCGCCAACTGACGAGGACCAGCAGTCAGTTATGGAAGCCACTCCCTCAACGTCGGCTGCCGCACCAGATTGGGCGGCTTTCATGGCGATGATGCAGGAGCAGGCCCGCCGTCAGGAGGAGCAAGCACGCCGTCTGGAAGAGCAGTTGCAGCGTGATAAGAGGAGCAGGCCCGCCGTCAGGAGGAGCAAGCACGCCGTCTGGAAGAGCAGTTGCAGCGTGATAAGGAGAGCAGGCCCGCCGTCAGGAGGAGCAGGCACGCCGTCTGGAAGAGCAGTTGCAGCGCGATAAGGAGAGCAGGCGTCAGGAAGAGCAGGCCCGCCGTCAGGAGGAGCAGACTCGCCTTTTGAGGGAACAACTGCAGCTCGGCCAAGATGAACAAATGGTCCTGATCAAAGATCTCCAAGCGACTTTCGGCAATAAGGTCAAAGTGATAGAAGATAAGGTTCTGCAACACGAGAACCGTCTCACCGAAGCTGAATCTGAGATTGCCGATGTCAAGAAGGCTTTGGGTAATCTGAAGGTCGGAGATGGGACAGCCACTATCGTCAGTGCCGCTCCTTCGGTGCGAGGATTCAAAGTGCCACCTTTTGATGGGAGTTCCTCGTGGTCAGCCTATAAAATACAGTTTGAGGCTGTAATGGAGGCAAATGGGTGGACTAAAGCCCAGGCCATGACCGCACTCAAGCTAGGCCTCCGAGATCAAGCCTTGACAGTCCTCGAAGCTCTTGACAAGAAGGTGAGCTACGAGGAACTATTGGAAGCGCTTGAGGCAAGATACGGCGACGCACACCTTGAACATGTGTTTCGGGCCCAGCTAAAAGATCGGGTTCAGCGTGTTGGTGAAAACCTGCAACAATGGGCCCTAGAGGTAGAAAAACTGGTACGTAAAGCGTACCAGTCCGCACCGACGTTAATTGTGGGCAACCTTGTACAGGCTTTTGTCGACGGCATTCGGGACCTCGAAGTGAGAGCTGCTGTGAGACTCGGGCACCACGAAACCCTTAAAGACGCCCTGGCCCATGCTCTAGAAGTGGAAGCTGTGAGGCAAGACCATCGGTCTCACCGTGTCAGGGAGGTAGTTGCAACACCTGTGCGTGACCGCTTCAAGGGATACAGCCCTAGATGCTACACTTGTGGCGAAAAGGGACACCTCCGATCAAGTTGTCCTAAGCGTAGCTCAGGGATTGATGAAGATGGGCCTCAGGAGAACAGGGCAGCTAATAGCGCTGTCCAACAACAGCAGGGAAACGAGTAAACGCCAGGACTGCGGGGCGAGAACAGCCTGATCATCAATGGCGAGGTTAACGGAAGGCCATGTAAGCTGACAATCGATACCGGAGCTTCTCGCACGGTTGTCAGTTCCCAACTTGCGAATCGGTTTCTGAGGGACTTCAGAAACAACAGCCTGGAGCGATTAAATTTAGTAACCGCCACCGGTCAGCACATACCCGTCCGAGGCGAACAGAAGGTGGAGTTGAAGTTGGGTAATCAAGTTTACCTGCACAACGTCATTGTGGCTGATATTGTCGATGACTGCATTCTCGGACTAGACTTTATGAGGAAGAATGGTTGTGAGATCGACGTCAAGCAAGGAATTATGAGTTGTGGACGAGAAGAATTGTTCATGGAAGGAGCCACACCGGGGAAAGTGTATAGCTTAAAGAAAACCGCTCTACCCCAAAATCAGAAACCATTGTGCCGGTTAGTCTCCCTTACAATTCTGGAAGATACATCGATGTGTACTCATTGAAAGATTAGATCATGACCAGCCATGGAAGATGGCACGAACTCTGGTAAGAACCACTGGCTTTGCAGCAGTTCGTGTACTGAATCTTGACGATAAAGAACACGTGATCGAAAAGGGAATGTTACTTGGTACGAGTGAGGAGGTAGACTGGTTGCGTCGTTGTCAAGACACGACTCATACAAATGTCAACAAAAATGAAGGAATCAGCGTGTCAAAACTTTTGGAAGACTGTCGAGACGTTTTGTCTAAGGAACAGATAGACAAGGCTAAGAAGATGTTACTCAAGTACGCTGATGTTTTCTCTACTAACGACGAGGACATTGGGAAGACGAGTTTAGTTCAACACAGAATTAACACTGGGAACGAATTGCCTATCCGCCAGCGACCAAGAAGACTACCGATAGCACGGGAAAAGGAAGTGGAGACCATGATTGAAGGAATGGTGAAGGAAGGTGTTATAGAGCCTTCGTCCAGCCCATGGTCTTCACCCGTGGTGCTTGTAAGGAAAAGGATGGCAGCATGCGTTTTTGTGTTGACTACCGCCGCCTGAACGACATCACAAAGAAGGACAGCTATCCATTACCCAGGATTGATGACACGCTGGATATGCTTACCGGAGTGAAGTGGTTCAGCACGTTAGATTTAAAAAGTGGCTACTGGCAAGTAGAAATTGACCCTAAGGACAAGGAGAAGACTGCATTTTCTACTGGAAAGGGACTATGGCAGTTCAAAGTGATGCCGTTCGGGCTGTGTAATGCACCGGCGACTTTCGAAAGGCTGATGGAGCTGGTACTCAGCGGATTGATTGGAGAAGCCTGTCTGGTCTATTTGGATGACATCATCATCGTGGGCCGTACGTTTGAAGAACACCTTCAGAATCTAGAACGGGTGCTATCAAAAATTCGAAGCGCCAACCTGAAGTTAAGCCCTAAAAAGTGTTCCTTCTTCAAACGACAAGTAAGCTTCCTAGGATACGTGGTTTCGGAAGCGGGTGTCCAGACAGATCCGCAGAAGATCATCGCCGTAAAGGATTGGCCAGTTCCGAGAGACAAGACACAAGTAAGAGCATTTTTGGGTTTGTGTTCCTACTACCGGCGATTTGTGAAGAACTTTGCCGACATTGCCAAGCCTCTTCATAAACTCACGGAAGAAAAGAGAAGTTTTTGCTGGGATGAAAACTGTGACGTCGCATTTCAAGAACTGAAACGACATCTGTGTAACACACCTATTCTGGGTATCCCGATAATGAAAATGAATTCATAGTGGATACAGACGCAAGTGATACTGGGCTAGGTGGTGTATTGTCGCAACGGAAAGGAGATCGCGAAGTTGTTATAGCATACTTCAGCAAATCTTTGTCCAAACCTGAGAGAAATTACTGTGTCACGAGAAGAGAATTACTGGCAGTGGTGAAAACATTGCAGCATTTCAACAAATATTTGCTTGGTCGAAAATTCCATCTGCGTACTGACCATGCTGCATTGAAGTGGCTATTACAATTCAAGAATCCCGAAGGACAAGTTGCGAGATGGATCGAGTTACTTCAAGAATTGAGTGAACAACGCAGTGGAAGATCTCATGGTAATGCAGATGCTTTGTCAAGAAGACCTTGCTCTGAAGACTGCAAGCACTGCGTAAAACAAGAGGCAAAAGCAGACCTACCTGTGAGAATGCTAAACACGGATCTTAGCAATGAATGGAAAGAAACCTTTCAGCACGCTCAGCAGTATGATGTAGACATCAAACCGATTCTCGAATGGATCAAAGCCGGTACTCCTAAACCTGCCTGGAGTGATATTGCGTCGATGAGTTCCATCACGAAGAGCTATTGGGCTCAATGGGACAGCCTGGTTATCCAAGATGAAGTCTTGTGCCGCAAATGGGAAAACGCTCGAGGAGACCGTTGTCATCTACAAATGGTTGTACCCAAAGCCAAGATACCGGATGTTCTACAGCTGTACCATAACGGATGTTCGGGAGGTCATATGGGAGTGACGAGAACTCTGTTGAAAATAAGAGAACGATTTTACTGGATAAATTGCCGTGACGATGTTGAAGATTGGTGCCGCAAGTGTACTAGTTGTGCTGCAGTAAAGGGACCTCATACACGCAGCAGAGGTGCATTGAAACTGTATAACGTTGGTGCACCATGGGAAAGGATTGCCATAGACGTTGCGGGACCATTTCCGGAAAGTGAATGCGGAAACAAGTACTTCATGGTTGTGATGGATTATTTCACTAAGTGGCCGGAAGTCTTCGCTATTCCTAACCAAGAGGCTTCAACAGTTGCGGATAAATTAGTCCATGAAGTCTTCTGCCGTTTTGGAGTACCCTTGGAAATTCATAGTGATCAGGGAAGAAATTTTGAGTCTCAAATATTTCAAGAGATGTGTCGAGTTATGGGTACCCATAAAACGAGGACCACTTCTTACCATCCGCAATCTGATGGAATGGTGGAACGATTTAACCAAACATTGGAGAGGTATCTTGCAAAGGTTGTGTCAAACAGGCAAAAGGATTGGGACAAGCACATCCAACCATTCCTGATGTCATATCGAAGCGCAGTCCATGAAAGTACTTCGGTGACACCAGCATTTGCAAACTTTGGTAGAGAACTACGGTTGCCTGCGGATCTACTTACTGGAATTCCACCTGATGCCCCGCGGAATATAACCGAGTACGCGAATGATTTGCGCAACAAGTTGAACGACGTACACGAGCAAGTCAGACAATCAAGCCAACAGATGTCTGAGAAGATGAAAACCCGCTACGACCGAAATGTAAACAACAAGGGCTTTGAAGAGGGTTCGTTGGTGTGGCTACATAATCCAGTCCGCAGTAAAGGGAAATCTCCGAAGCTTCAAGCCAAATGGGAAGGACCCTATCGAGTTTTGAAGAGGATCAACGACGTCACGTACCGGATACAGCGGAATGCACGTAGTCCCTGTAAGATTGTTCACGTTGACCGACTGGCGAAATACCACGGAAATAATGATGCTCGGGACGAGCATGTCTTAGGAGGGGGTAGTGTTACGCCGGTGGCTTAGTAAAACTTCAAAAGTGATTTTCTGTGACTTAGAAACGTTTTCAGCAGGCTGAAACGTCGTTTCAGGCCGTTTCAGAAGTAGCTCTTTCACATACTAAAAAATCTAAATTACACCCAAGTTACAGTAGTTTTCAGGCGCCTGAAACATGTTTTCAGTACGTTTCAGGCTACCCTCTATCCAATGCCGCAATAACCTGAAAACCCGTTTTCAGGCGTTTTCAGGACCCCTTATGAGCCATTAAGCCTACTTCAGTAAAAGGACATAAATTTCAATAGGAGTGAAAGAGATAGCAATAGTAGAAAGAGACAGAGATAGTTAGAACATTCGAGAAGTATTAGAATGAGAAAACATCATTAGAAAGAGATAGACAAACACAGAATATTCGAGAAAGATAGTACGGGAATATTCGAGTATTGTGTATCGAGAATATTCGAGTATCGAGACAGTTACTCGAAACGTCTCGAACGCGCGACGTATTGGACTACACATTCGAGTGTGTCCGCGAATGTTCTGGCAAGAGTGGCAAGTATCTTAGGGGACTATATAAGGCTGTGTCCGGCCGCCGGGAAGCATTATTGTTTTGCGATACAGTGCGAAAACATCTAAGTGATATTGGAGAACTAAGAAGCGACTTTCAGTGCTTTCAGTGAAGTTAGTGTAGTAATTAATAAAAGTTCAGTGTTTTGGTAGACCGCGTTTAATTTACTGACCCCAGCTCGTAACAATATGTTAATTTTTTAACTGATTTTCAATTTTTCAATTTTATTACCTTTTTAAAACTAAAATTCACACCTCTAAACCTTCATACAACTAATTCTACAAGCGGCAAACAGGCACACAATAACCAACTATAATACACTCTTCTCGGAATTTGCCTTTGCAATGTTAGTTTGCTACCTGCTATCGGGTGAAATCGAAATTGTGTGTATGTTTATGTTTTCTGTCGATAAAAATAATTCTAGTTTCACCCATTTTCATATGTGCACTTCCTCAAGAATCATCCTGTATTTTCTATAATATATGTATGTCTATCTGTTTCCCTAGATCTCATAACGTAAGCCTTAGAGTGCTTTCTTTGAGCTAGGCTAATTAATATATATTTTGTTGGTTACTAAGAATGCAAAACGACTTAAGATATATAAGTCTTAATATTTAGTGCCTAAGCAGACAACTTTGACGACATAGTAATTGCAAAATTTAGTTTTATTTTATTATGTAACTTAATAATACAATTCAGTTCATGCAATTTATCATAATTGTTTGTTAGATTTTTCTTCTTTGTAGTTTGTTATTTCTAAGTTATGTTACTATATTGTGAACTAGCTTTCTGCCCGCGGCTTCGCCTGCGTGGATTTCGGGATTGGGTCTATAGAGGGTTAAGGCTTTTGCCCACGGCTACCACGGTTTTATCGCGCTTCCCGTGGGACTATCCGTTTTTCCGAGATAAAAAATACCGCAAAACCTTGCTCAAGAATCACTCTATCTATTGATGAAAACCGCATGAAAATCTGTGCAGTAGTTTTTGAGCGAAGCCTTTATTGCGCATCCCGTGGGATCTGTTGATTTTTCCGGGATCAAAAGTAGCCTATGTTACTCGGGGATAATGTAACTTTCCAAAGGTGAAAGAATTTTTGAAATCGGTCCAGTAGTTTCGGAGCCTATTCATTACAAACAAACAAACAAACAAATCTTTCCTCTTTATAATATTAGTATAGAAGTATAGATAACGGTGCGAGGTTTACAAGGAAAAATTTTTGTGTTTTATCCGATTGTGATTCATTATTGTATGAATAAATAAATGAAGTAAATTTATTGTAGATTAAAATATTTGTTGATGTTATTTATTTGGGAAAGTTATTGACATGAAAATGGATGGGTGTATGGAGAGAGGAAGACCGAAGAAACGATGGATGGACTGTGAATGTTGATATTTTGAAGAAGGGAGTGAGTGTTGAAATGGTGAATGATAGAGGAGACAGAAGATGAGTGAGAGAGTGAAGAAGATTCATTGTATGATTGATTATTTGTACCAAGCAAAACAAAGCCAAAGTATACGGGTATTCAACGAGAATCCTTTGAATCAACCGTAGAACAAAAAAAATTACACAATCAGACAAAAGAAACCAAAGACAAATCCCGCCATTTCCACTCTTCATCGCGCTGATTGTATTCCAGGAAGGTTACTTAACTTAAATAAGCGTCGGTTCGATTTATTACTGCGTTCTAGTCGAGCACTTCCTGTTCCTAGCGGTGTAAATAACAGGGTGAAAAGTAATTTTCTTTCCGAGTCGGCCTGCACCGGTAAACGGCGGAGGAACTAAGGCTACTTATCGGTTTTCAGCGAGTTGTAGGATTGCAATAGTATGAGAGCTGTCGATTCTTTACTCACTTGTAGTTTTTTTTTATTTTAAACCGCACAGATATATTTTTAGTTATTGTATTTCTAATGTATTTGTACTCCTCAAGAGAAATGCTGTGTTATCAGTGATAATATATGGAACTTATAAGGAAGCTTCAACTCAGAGGCAGAGTCTTTTATTGGCCTCTCATACTTTATCGGTTTTTTTGATCTCTTTCATTTGTAAATAATAGCATACTTTGATGAATACATATGCTGTGTGTTGTAGCGTTGAGCCTTTATTTGCGATGTCGCCAGTAGCTATATAGAGTCATAATTGTTACTAATATATATTTACGTGCCCATTTATATATATGTAAAGAAATGACATTTTCTTTACATATCATATATAATGTATTCTTCTAGAGATATAAATTAATCGCAAAATTTATAATTAAGTAGACGATATTAGTAAACTTTACATGTCGTTTCTTTGTATTTTCAGGTAAGATTTAAGTTGCAATATATGTTAAAGTGTGTTAATAAACAATCTCTTTGTATTTTCAGAGAAACAATTATGGTTTTATTTTAAATCCTCAATAATATATCCTATATATATATAAAAGAAATAGTACTCGTAACTAAATTATGAGGGGTTATTAAGGAAGATGAAATACCTTACCGTTTGATTTTGCAGCGCTTTGGGGTGCACGGAAAGGGTTGAAAAGGGGTGAAAAGTGTTTTTTGTTAATAACATTGTCAAAAAAAATGTAACACGCTGCAAACATAGAATTAAGTTGTTCTCATTGTTTTGTAACGTGTATTAATTTTGCATCGTTATGCAATGTACGGAACATTGTTTATTATTAAAAAACAATGATATCAAGTAAATAGATTAGTTAAATATTATTGTAAGGTTTCATTAAACCTATTCAGTAGTTTACTTACAAACTTTCGCGTTTATAATACTAGCGGACCCGACAGACTTCGTCCTGTCAAAAAGATTTGTACAGTGGCAGTTTTTTGTTCTAATTATTTTTATAGATAATGTCGCATAGCCAACCAAATCGCAAAAAAAGTCTAAATGACCTATTACATTTTGTGGCTATTCAATTTTGGAACGTGACATTAAATCCTCCAACGATGTATTCTGTGCTCCAACGCACGCACGCACACTGTTTTGATAGATATGATTGAATTTCATCTATATGTAGCGTTAATAAAGCGCAAAATGACTCTTTGATGTTAGGAACACACCTTCATTGCTTAGACAACAGTGAGTGCTTGCAATAATGAACTTTATACAATAACAATAAAGCCCATTTCGATTGTACGTTTTTAGTTAGAAAACGTTTGCATGGGAAAATAAAAGGGCTGTTTTTTAGGGTATTTCCGATAGTTATTCGAATTTTCCTCATTGTAAAAACCCTCCTTGAACTTCAACGAACATTAACAAAAAAGAATTGGCCAAATTGGTCCAGGCGTTGTTGAGTTATGAGCTTACCAACACATTTTGCGATTCATTTTTATATATAATATTAATAGGGATATGAAAGTCTACGGTGAAAGAACAATTTTATAATCGAAGTGCCGAGCCGTCAGATTGTTTACAAGTGCTGTGGCAGACAGACGCGCTGTGACTGGGCGCTCACCGCAAACGCTGCGGTTTTCCTCTGAAATCCAGCTCCAGCTGCGACACCACTATTTCAGAACAAATTGATTGACAAGTTACACAATATGTTGCATCACACTTCAAATCAAATCATTTATTAGTAAACATAGATTATATATATAATCATTTATTTATAAAATAAATATTTCTTACACTTAAACCAATTAGCCTAGTCCAAAAGTAAGTTCTGTAAGGTCTGTGTGGATCTATACTAACGGATAGCCATACATATATTATACATATATTGTTGATAGAAATATATATTAACAACCATGACTAAGGTTCATTGCTCGCATTTATCACAAAAACTTCTGCCCCCACCGGGATTCGAACCTTAGAGATGACGATACCTTACAACAGGTGCACTGTGTAAATTCAGACATAATTCTTTATAGGACCTTAGCTAAACAACGTATGGTTAAGAACAGTCATACAGCGTGTGGTATGCAATTCTCACTGAGCGCTCTCCTGAGTATTGAACCCTTTAGGGCGGCCCAAGTAAATAGAGCAATGCGGTTTTATTATTTTGTTACATTAACGATGAACTTGGTTAAAATTGAAAAAAAAACTCTTGTTTGTAATCTTATTTAATAGAAAATTGTAACAATTAATTACATATAGACGTTAGAAGGATTGAGAATTTTGAGATGGTTTGACTTACCGGGATTCAAGGCTGTCGGAACGTAAATGAATTGGGAAGTGGAGCTGAAAATGACCGCGTGATTCCTCAGGCTTCTGTATCACCAGGTACAGACCTGACACCTTCACAACAATACTACACACACGCGAACTGATATAAGCCACTTTGGTTAACCGGCCGGTACGCGCGGAGCGAAATATATTTCTTAGCTTTCGTGACGAGAGGTATGACGTACAGTCGTTTCGGTTGTCACAGACGTAATCAACGACGACGATAATCACAGACGTAATATTTCCTCCCGTTCAAAAACAAAGATTATGCTAGCGCAATCCTTACTACTTCCCATTCTCGATTACGCAGACGTCTGCTATTTAGACGCAACAGAAGAGTCGTTAAACAAATTGGAACGCCTGCAGAATCTAGCCATTCGATTCATCTTTGGTCTTCGTAAATATGACCATGTCTACCAATCCGAACGCAACTAAAGTGGCTTCCTATTCGGCTTCGGCGTAATGTGCACATCCTTTCTTTTCTTTACAAAATTTTGAAGGATCCCCAAACTCCTGCTTATCTCCGCTCCCGCTTCCAATTGCTACCTCCTCCTCTCTTCTTTCACTCGTTCTCCGTTCATGCCGCTCAACTTTGGAATAAACTCCAAGTAATATACAAAACTGTCCATCCATATTTTTCGTTCAAACGTCAGCTTAAAAATTATTACTTTCGCAAATCAACACATAGGTAACGTATGTCATTATATTTCAACAACTCCATCGTTTTGTACTGATCTGTAAATTTTTTATATTATCTTATTTATATATTATTTATTATTATTTATGTAATGTGTATGTAATATATCTATTAATATTTATATATTTGTGTTTAATATTTATGTATTAATAATTATGTATGTATTATATCTATTATATATATGTAAGTATGTATATACTGTATAGGTGTTATCTTTTAGACATATTGTTAAAATAAATATTTAATTAAAAATTAATACAAGATTCGAATACACTTGAGTCATCTCACCATTCTACTACTTCCACTACTTAGGGCTGACTGGAAGAATCTCTTTTAGAGATAAGTCCACCTTTTGTTTACTTTAGTCTTAATAACACTCTGATTTACTACGTGTACAATAAAGTGTATAAATAAATAAATAATCATTGGTGTGCGGCGCGCGCGCTCGTGCGTCGTCGTCGCTGAGCCGATGAGAGCCGAAGCCTTAAAGTCAGATCGTCGCGCCTTCAAATTGTGGCGCGAACAAAAATTATTATAGAAAGGGTTTTGTTATTTCTGAATAATAGGGACTGATGTTATGTAAGTGATACTTGCTGTTAATTATAATTAAAAAAATAACGTGGTAACCTTTTATTTTCTGGAAGTGAGGCTGAAAATCCATCACAAGGAGCACGAAACGTGCCTAGCACACCCCTGCAACGGCAAGTGTCGCGGAGGTTATGTCGGACTGCCAGAACGGTCTGACCAAGTGACCTACCGACTAAACTCAGCCTGTGCCTAAGTTCTAAGAACCATATAGGCGAATCGTGAGGGCGACCGCCCCTCAGGAGAGGGGCGATGCAGCGCAGGCCCATAAAAGTAGCCCAAAGCGCTTGAAGAGGCGCGGAAAGTCAAAGTGGCGCCGCCATGTCATGTGGGAAAAAGTAACCTCTTTCAAGATACTCGCTGAGCAACTTAGATTTACTGAAATTGTTGTACAAATGGGGTCTTAAGAAGTTTTTTTTTATAGGCTAGGGCAGCAAACGAGCAAACGGATCACCTGATGGTAAGCGATAATCGTTGCCCGTGGACACCCGCAACACCAGAGGAGTCACAGATGCGTTGCCGGCCTTTTAAAAGGGAATATGCTCTTTTTCTGTAGGTTTCGATATCGCATTGGTGAGAAATACTGCAGGTGACAATTCTTTCCACAGTTTAGTAGTGCGTGGCAGAAAGTTCCTGGAAAGGCGGACTGTGGTGGACTGCCAAGTGTCTAGGTGATGAGGATGAATGTAGTTTCGCCTAGAACGGTGATGGAAACTAGCAGCAGGAATTAATCCGAACAATTCCTCAGAGCACTCCCCGTAATATAAGCGATAGAGGATACATAGCGAGGCTACATCTCTACGCAGCGCCAAGGAGTCCAGCCGACATGAAATATCCGGGCAGTCGACGATTCGGGTCGCTCTCAGTTGGATGCGGTCCAGAGGGAGAAGCTAGTACTGGGAAGCCCCTGCCCATAGATGGGAACAGTATTCCATATGTGGCCGAACTTGCGCCTTATACAGTTGCATTCGGTGGGCCGGTGTGAAAGACCGCCTCTATTGAGCACACCAAGTTTCTTTGAGGCTATTTTAGCCTTACCCTCTAGGTGAGCACTTTAGATTTACTGATGTTGCTGAGCACTTCGGGTCTTATGAAGTTGCTCAGTAGTTTATATAAATCTATTTTCAGGAACCTGAAGTTACCGAGCAATTTGGGTCAAGTTAAACTTTTGTCAATAAAAGAAAGAATAAACCTTTATTTAACAGTACATACATTACATTGATTGATAAGCGCAACAATATTCAGTTACATACACAACACAAATGATAGAATCAAAAAGAATAACAAAGAAGAAAAACACAATAGAAAAGAAAATTAATGAGAAGTGAGAAAAACATATCTGTGTCAAAAAGGGCTCTGTCTCAGTATACGCTTCCACAGAAAACTTTAGAAACGCAGTTCTTACGACAAACTCTAACTGACAGACGAAACAACAAACTCTGCAAAACCATGTCTCTGGTCTGGCCAAAAGAGTGATAACAAAGCCGTTAAAAAATAATAACAAAAACAACTGTCCGGGAATTCATTGCGATTGCTAGCTAGCATATATGTTAATCTACGAATGGACTACGTATTACAAATTAATTTTAAAATCTCGTAGCACTATTGTACGTGTTTCTAACTCTTGACTATATATCGCGACCAAATTGCTATTCCTTTTTTAAAATAATAAAAAAATAATAATCCAAATGACACATGTCAAATCAAACCGCTGTAAGCTTACCACCAAAACTTGTTCGCAAACAAGAAGCATCAGTCATGAAGACGCGAGATCCCTTATGTGTCAAAATTCGAGTTTAGCCAACTGCTCGGCGTTATATCGCCGCTGGGACGAAGATTTATGGGGATTCCCCGGCGGTCCGACTGTTAATGCGGGGGAAATATTGCCGGCCTTAACTAAGTTTTTCTGTGCAACTTAGGTAAAAGTTGTTACTGGCCCGAATAAAAAAAAATGTCGTTATGTATAAAATATTATTATATTGGGACTTATAATTTTTCCTATTTCGCTTTTACATACATATCAAGAGACATTAATTGGTTTATCATTAATTATAATTATTTACATATATTTCTTCAATAAGTTAGAACACAATAACATTCTAATGGTACTCAATGCTATAAAAAAAATATGTATACGTATAATTTAAGAAAACGTTCAATATTTATTTTATTTGTATGTAAAACTAGCTTGTGCCCGCGGCTTCGCCCGCGTACTAATCGTATTTTTCAACCGTCTACATAAAGGGGCTTCTCAGTGTGACCCGTATGGGACCCCGACAGGGAGATGTTATTTCACGTCCGCCACGTTGGATTTTAAAATCATTGTTGTTTTCGTATCAGCGACCCGATAAACCATAGAAAACAATACTCATTGTCGATTTTCAGACTTTGACACCCCATTTCTCCCTTTTAGGGGTTGAATTTTCAAAAATCTGAAAGACGTGTTTACTCATTTATTGTTAGGAGTACTCCTGCGAAGTTTCGAATAAAATATTCAAACAAATCATGTTTCTCCATACAAACTTTGCACCCCCATTACACCCCTTTAAGGGATGAATTTTGAAAAATCCTTCCTTATTGCACTCCTACACCTTATAAGGAAGCTACGTTCCAAATGTGTAATCTCTAGGACCAGCGGTTTGGGCTGTGCGTTGATATGTCAGTCAGTCAGTTTCTTCTTTTATAAATTTAGATGGAACTCTCTATCTGTAAAAAAATGAATTTGAAAAAAATACAAATAAATACACTACACAGTTTAACACAAAGTCGCCTTCTCTGTCCCTATATCCCTATGTATGCTTAAATCTTTAAAACTGCGCAACGGATTTTGATGCGGTTTTTTTTAATAGATAGAGTGAGTGAAGAGGAAGTTTTTTTATGTTAAATAACATCCATTTAATACTGTTATTTTGAGGTTTCGAATGTGATGCCGAAAATAATTACATTTTTTCCGCTTACATTGCAAACGCAGACTCCACCCTACGAGATTTATCAAAATAATGTACTTAGTATTATTGCACACATTGAAAAGGTCTACAGAAAACTCCGCGATGCTATGTCTATCTCTTATGGATATCCCTCAATATCATTTCCTTGTCAATAACTTTTTCTTGCGTTTTTAGTTTTTTAAACTATAATATACATACAAGGTTCACCGTGCACCCGTGCGATGCCGGGGCAAGTCGCTAGTTAATTTTATCACACAATTATTATTTAACATAATAATAATTGTGGTTAAAGTGAAAAACTATTTCTTTGAGTTGGAGTGTAGTACATAGTAGTACGTACTTACTTTATATAAGATTTTTTTTATTGTATTAGTTATTTAAATAATAAATAATAATAAATATTTGTTACACTTACACGAATTAGCTTACCCCAAACTAAGCTCTGTAAGGCTTGTGCTATGGGATCTAAGGGTAACGGATAGACATACATATATTATACATATATAAATAATTTTTATAGAAATATATATCAACAACCATGACTAAGGTACAAATGCTCGCATTCATCACACAAACATCTGCCCCCACCGGGACTCGAACCCGGGACCTCAGAGATGGCGACACCTTGAAACCGGTGTACTATCCACTCGACTATGGAGGTCGTCAAGGTATTGTAACATTTTGTATTAAAATATATGTATATCTTCTCTTAGAATTATCTGTTATATATTTTGACGACCTCCATAGTCGAGTGGATAATACACCGGTTTCAAGGTGTCGCCATCTCTGAGGTCCCGGGTTCGAATCCGGTGGGGGCAGATGTTAGTGTGATGAATGCCAGCATTTGTACCTTAGTCATGGTTGTTGATATATATTTCAATAAAAATTATTTATATATGTATAATATATGTATGTCTATCCGTTGCCCTAGATCCCATTGCACAAGCCTTATAGAGCTTAGTTTGGGCTAGGCTAATTGGTGTAAGTGTAACAAATATTTATAAATTTATATATTTTAATGTTTCTTTTGCTTCAAGGTTGTTTCTTGTTGTTCATTTTCTACTAAATTGTTCTTTGTATAGTAAAGTTATTACATTATTTATTTATTCAATTGTTGTGAAACGAAACTCGAAGAACTTCGAGAAATTCGAAGTAAAAAAAGCAGTTTTTAACGAAAATAGGATCTGTTTTGGATATTGAACCTATTAAAACCATTTGTGCCTAGATACTCCGAGTGCTGGACACAAGCCTCATTTAATGAGTCTGTACTCTTTGACAGCACTATTCTGTCCCCATCATGATAAAGACTGGCGTTACTCAGAATTCCCGTGCCTCTTCAAGCAAATATAGCCCCATTTATGTGTCAGTGCTACATCTCCTGTGGGGGCAATCGCCATCACAATTTACCAAATGGTTCTTAGAACTTAGGCATAAGGCTGTATTTAATCCGTATGTCACACTGGTCCAACCGCTCCGCCATGGAATCAGACATAATCTTCGCGGCTCTCGGCTAGGATGTATCCTGAGTACGGTTCGTGCTTCTTGTGGAAATTCTCTGCCTCTCCTTGGTGGAAAAAAAACCTTTCTCAGGTTGTTCTATTAATTTATTTATTTTCATTGTTTATGAATAACATAAAACATATTCTTTTAACATTGTAACTTTTTTTAATTTTTATTGTATTTTCAATTACAATCAACATCGCCCGCACCGGGACTTAGCGAAATCTTTTTTTTATATATATATATATATATGTCCACTCCACGGACTCGTAGTCCGTGCCTTTTTTGAACTGTCCTCGTTTGGATCTACTACGTACTGTACGTACAGCGTCATATTATCTTATAATACTATTCCGTGACTTAACATTAACGTGAGTTGCGCAGCACTTACTTATCTAACAATAGTACTTTCTTATCTAAAGCGACATCTTGAAACCAATCAATATCAATCAGTGAAGCTGGTCTTGGCGATACACTAAGGATAATTGGAGTGTTCCAAGAAGTCACGCCTCCTACCGCCCTGCCATCTGCTCATCATCACGACTCATATAATTACCCCCTAAGGCCGAGCCTACCTTAACAACCTTGCAGATCCACAGCAGATTGGTCACAATTTCTTCAGTTCACGTTCATAGATATGCTTCTAAAATTCAATAAAACACGATGGCATAGCAGGTTCAATACCTTTATTTCCACCTCATTATCATGATCTCGTCAAAGAAACACTCTGCAGTCTCCTAGCTAGTACAATGGAGAATGATAGCGGAACATCTTATCTAGGATAGGGTGCCACGCGATCAGATAAGGATGGCTTCGATACAATTAAATATGATTAGAAACCCGTTCCACAGAATAGTGGAGTTGCAGTTTTGGCTGCCCTAGGCCCCATGTAGTAAGTACCAGCCACCCACACACGATTGGCCGCCCCTAATACCTGGCCGCCTTAGGCCGGGGTCTCCTGTGTTTTACAACGAATTCTAATTAGCGGTATATAAGTTACGACGTACTTATATTTACGAAGCATACATAAAAGAGTTCAAAATAAAATAAAAAATAATCAACAAACAAATTGACAGTTTTATACTGTATATATTACAATAACATACTATTTTAATCAGAAAATAAGACAATATCTTGTGTTCGCAAAAACAGCTCCTAACGCCTGGTAATTAGGTGCCATTCCGCGCCATCAATCATACGAGTAAGTCAACTCCTAAGCGGTTAGCGCTAGAATTAATTGCACAAGTAATCTCTAGCAAGGAAACTTGTAATTTGTTTTATGTAGCCCCGTTAATTCTCCACAAATTTATTTCGACCAATGTATACAAATTAAAAGAATGTTTTTTCCATTAAAATTGCTTAATGTAGATGTGAAGATTTGAATGTCCTTTTCACTTTTACTTCAAACAACAACAAAAAAAATAAACAACAAATCTATAATTATAATAAATCTGTAGAGGGGTAAATTCTGTAGTTGACATACATTTCCAAAATAACTATCAGGGGATGATTAAGGATCGATACTAGTGCCAAAAATACAATCAGTAAAATTTTTGTCTGTCTGTCTGTATAACCGTTATAGAAACAAAAACCACTCGACGGATTTTAACGAAACTTGGTACAATGGGCTAGTTGACAAAATTTGGAAATTCGTTTAAAACGATAGTTTAGTATCTATTTTACCCCTAATATATATTATTTTTAGAAAAATAGGCCTTTCTCATAAGTATTTTGCTTTTTTAGAAATGAACTTCCAATTGACTTCGAAAAAGGCCAAGACTGTCATGGCGTCTTGAATGACGTCACTCCTCGCGAAACAATCGAGTTTATTTATGTCAGTCGACGAGATCATTATAATAAATAATGAATCCCTCTTATTATAAATACTGTATAGTGCCCCAATGTAAACGATGCACAAAATATATATACAAAATCTATGTTTGTTGCGAAAAATTTCCCAAGCATAACGGCGTCAATTTTTGACAAATTACTGCTGTTTGCTTTGGTAAATCCTGATTCCATGGCAAATGTCTGTGACTTTCTGTGACAAACTTAAAACAAACTGTATTAATTTAACAATAGTCTCTGAAAACAAATTGTATCAAAATAACCTGTTCAGTGTTCAACAGCACAGATTAGATAGAAGATGTACAGCTACACTACAACCGGTTTTTCGCGAGGCGTGACGTCACGCTTCTCTGATTGGTGTTTAATGTCACGTGATTAAATAAGTAATTTTGCCGATTATAATTTCCAAAAATATTAGTAATCTTATATATTTTTAATAAAAAAAGTTGTTTTTTGTTTACTACATATCATGATTAATCATTAGAAACTTTAAGCCATCCGATTCATTCTTAGTGGAAACAGGCCTATTATTTTTCATACTCCTGACCTGGTCATAGTATACTTTTCATCACGTTACAATCAATAGGAGCAGAGCAGTGAAGGAAAATGGGAGAAGTTACTCCATATTTTAAGCTTCCGTCGCGTGTGCAACCTTAATGGTTAAAGCTACACTGAAATCATGTATGGCGGAAATGTTCTCCTTAAAATTATATAAAAAATATCCCACGACACCATATGTCTATATTTTATCGTTGACTCGCAATAACACGTGCAACTCCCGATAGCTCAGCAGTTCGAAGCTTTCTGATTATATTTGTCTAATCTTACGTTTATAACACTGTCAGACATTAAAAATGCTACCTGAAATTACGATTCCACGCGACGATGTCGTGGGCACAGCTAGTAATAAAATAAATATGTAAAATCATACATTTTTTATATGTTGACGTTATTATTTGTTGTTATAACGGCAACAGAAATATATTATCATCTGTGAAAATTTCAGCTGTCTAACTGTCACGGCTCATAAGATACAGTTTGATGACGGACGGGTGGAGACCGGATCTTAGTAATTAGGGTTCCGTTTTACTCTTTGGATAAAGGGGGTCTCTCTCCAGTCGCTCCCTCATGTCTGAGGATCGTGGTCAGCATCAGGGTTGCATGTATAGTGGATGATCTGCCTCCACTGGTTTCGGTCCAGCGCGTCTCTTGCAACCGTGTAAAATTTGGAGGTCGATGAGTCTTTGATCTGGTCGGTCCATCTCGTTGGTGAACGACCGCGCGCTCTTTTGCCTGCTGTGTTCCCAACCACAATCAATTTCTCCAGACTATCGTCTCCTCTGCGGACTGTGTGGCTGAAGTAAGAAAGGATGCGCTGCCGGCATATGGTTGACAGGCGAGTTTTAATTCGAAGCTGGGTCAGGATCGATGCATTGGTGCGTTTCGCAGTCCAAGGTATTCTCAACATTCGCCTCCAGCACCACATTCTGAGCGCATCAATCCTTTGTGACTGAAAAACTAATGTCAAAATTTAATTGGCATTTAAATTTATAAATCGGACACCATTAGTCCAGCGGTTTTGTGATCGGCTGCTACCCAATAAGTCGCGACCTCCTTTTTTTTTCTTTTTTTTTTTGTTCCCCTGAGGAAAATGCATTAAATTGCATACCCCGGCTGTGGCGAAATTCCTACAAAAATTGGTTCCGAGCTGGGTGCATATAAGATTCTGTCTCTCGTCTGTGACACACCCACGATACAGGATAACAATCCTATCGTCAATGAACGTATTGTCAAGAATTGTTTGACCTCATTCCACCATCCCCCTTTTATCAGCGAAGCACGCGGAAAACGACAATGACACATTCCTGCGTTGTGTAAGTTTTACCGCACGAAGCTCTTTGCTTCCATTTTTACAAAGCGCACTACGAATTAATAGGATTCTTTACCACCCTCTGTGTTCTCGGCACTCTACTACCCGAGTATTCGAGATTGAATAAGCTTTTACTGTATAGATACGCTCCACTTTAAGCTTCAATTTCGCTTATTATCGCGGAGGATGAGGTCAAATGCTTAAAAATCTCAAACATAATTAAAAAAGCTCATTCAAATTCATACAGATATTTAAATTGATTGAGAATTCTAAATTTAAAAAAAAAGATGTATTACAATTTAACGCAACGCACATGTGACTCTCATAATGTTGCAGGTGCTATGGGCAGTGGTTATTACTAACTATTAGGTCTTTATTCCTTTGCCTCCCTATAAAATTAAAATCAAATAAAGAAAATCATTCTAGCTGAATAAAAAATACTAGCTGGTTGTCATCTGCACTGAATTCGTATTTCGAGTACCTTATATTAGCATGGCGTATATCTGTATAAATTGTTTATCTTTATATATTATTGTAATTGCCTATGTGTTATTCTAATAAATCACTATATACATAGTATAAAACAAAGCCGCTTTCTTTTTTTTTTTTATACCGCGATGGTGGCAAACAGGCGTACGACACGCCTGATGGTGAGCGGTTACCGTAGCCTATGTACACTTGTAACACCAGGGATGTCACTTGCGCGTTGCCGACCTTTCAAAAACCTATTTACTCCCCTTTTGAAGAACCCCATACTGTAGCCCTGCGGGAAAACCTCGGCAGGGAGCTCATTCCACAAACGAAGTGTACGCGGGAGGAAATTCCTTTGGAACCGCACTGTGCGGGACCATTTAGGCTCCAGTGTGTGGGCATGAACTCCCTGTCGATGGCGAGCGGTGCGATGATAGAAAGTGGCCGTGGGCATCATGTCAAACAATTCTTCAGAACACAACCCATTATACAGGCGGTAGAACACACATAAGGAGGCAATGTCTCTCCTAAGACTTAGAGGCTCGATACCGCCTGTGAGTACGGGATGAGTCTAGGGGCCCAAGCTGGTACATAGGTGCTCCCGCCCAGAGATGGCAGCAGTACTCCATATGGGGCCGGACTTGCGACTTATACAGTACAAGTCTTTGCCCCGGTGTGAAGTACCGCTTCGCCCTATTGAGCACACCGAGTTTTTTTGATGCCAGCTTGGCCTTAAAAATTTGTCCCTATATCCCTATGAATGTTTGAATCTTTAAAACTACGCAATGGATTTTGATGCGGGTTTGTTCATAGATTAGAGAGTATTTTGAAGAGAAAGGTTCACAGTTTTTCTGTAGTGTATTTAGTAGCAGCATTGCATCCGTGCGAAGCCGGGGCGGTAGTAGCTGTATAGTTGTAATGTTTCATCAAAATCCATTCAGTAGGTTTTACGTGAAAGAGTAACTAGCATCCATCCATACAAATTTGCGTGTTAATAATATTGAGGATTCACGTAACCTTTAAAGTCCGAGTACAAATCACCAGTTCGAAGATTTAATTAATTATACAGTCTTATAATCTGTATTTATGGGGCGTTGGAGCGTTTATAGCACTAATTCTGGGCGATTGTAGTCGTCGGATCTGGTGCAGCGTCGTTTTAGTTTCTGGGTGGCGCCAATAAGTGATGTGATCAATATGTTGTCGATAAACTTTTTATTTTAAGGTATTTTTTATATGACTGTACCCATGGTACACAATATAGAATCTCACATGCACATACACACAGGCCGGTATCAATTTTGTGGGTCATACAAAATATTTGTCCCGTATGCTTCGATACTTCTACGAGTATGATATGGAATAACTCACCTCACTTTTGTTGTCTATGATGATGTTTGAGCAAATTACAAAAGATTAATATCATATTGTTGATATATAAAACAGTTGTAAGGGACTCTCGATTTCTCAAAGATGGAAATAAAAATATTACAAAACACGAATATATTCTTCCTTTCTGGAGACCTATTCTTGAATTACGAATGCGACTTCGAAATCACCGCTGACTAATTAGTCAGCGGTGACTTTGAGGTCACGGATTCCTAAACATCCAATTTTTGAAAGTCGATCGCAGAGCTGCCAACATAGATAAAGTACACACATAAAGGTTCCACGCAGAATGTAGCCGCTGCCGGTTATTGCCGGCTTAACCATTGTGGTTATTATATGAATATGAAAAATCAACACATCAACTTCAGACTCTTGTCAATATGTTCTCTAAACAAAACATAGATGACATTTCCACAAGTATGACTTGATTACGAGTTGGTGAGGGCACTCGTAATGAAATCACATCCGTGACAAAGGTAGTCACATAAGTGATATTCAAAAATAAGAATTATTGAAAATCGGTGATTATTAAGTCACATCGGTGATTTCGAAGTCGCATACGTAATTTAAAAATAGGTCTTCTGTTCTTTTGAGCGTCGATGACGCTGTAGTCTCGGCGTTAGTCTTTGAATATGAATATTTAGAATGAAAACCAATGTCATTTGCGTTTTCTATGATTTATTGTAGGAGCGTCAGATAAATGTATGTACACGTGACAATATCCATTAAGGCAACCTCTATACACCTGCGAAGAAATCAAACGTGTGTGTTGTCGACCAAACCATACAGGTCTAGCGTTATTACCCAAGGCATAATCACCCTACAGTTAGATCTTTTAGCAGATAGAATCATCTGCGAAAGCGCGTAAGTCGTGAAACCTCTCATAACTCAGTCAACCAAGAGATAATCAACATTTTCTGAAGCGCGTAGTTAAATATTCTTAATTGCTGCCCAAAATATTTTTTATACATACCTATATTTAAAGTAATTTATGAAATAATGTCAATAATTTGTAGTTAATATATGTTATACATCATTTATTTATGTATATCAATTTCTCAACCTTCCGCTACTTTTAACTTATTTTGTAAATAATAGACTTAATAATTAAAACAAAAAACTTACTACATCATAATAGATAACTCAAGTTTTGAGATTTCTTTTCTTATTTATGGAACTTACTTTCAGTATAGAAACGTTACAAACGAGTAGTGATATACATAATACGAGATATATGTATATTTAATTTTATTTTCTTCATATTTATTAAAAATGTTTACCCTTTTGACATTGACATTGCGTAAGCTTTTATGAAAAGAAATATTTGGAATCTATGTGCTTTAAATCGCAACCGCAGGCAAATGTTAATTTTAGTTTAATTTAAAACCTATTTGAAAAGTTAATAATTTATGCAGAACTTTACAGACTTGTTAGCCGATTTGAACTTGGCTACTTTGTTCGAAATTTACATAATCAGTTACTTATGATATTTAGTTAAAAAATAATAAAAATATATATAGCTTATACATCAGAATGACACATAGGCTACAATTTATAAAAATACTAGCTTCTGCCCGCGGCTTCGCCCGCGTGAAATTAGTTTTTGTCTATCCTGGTCCCTTATTTCTAAGGTACCAAGATTCATGGTCTTATCTTCAATTCAACCCCTATTTCACCCCCTCACTACTAAAAATTTCAAAATGCTAGAACAAACGATTTTTTGTTTCTTATGACGTGATATTTGACGAACTTGCATACTAACTTTCTACCCTTATTTCACCCCCTAGCTGGTCGAAATTTCAAAAATGCTAGAACAAATGTTTAATGATTTCTTATCAAGTGCTTAAATATAAAGTTTCATGGTTTTATCTTTTAAAATTAACAAAACCCATACAAACTTTCAACTTCTATTTCAACCCTTTCGTCCCTTTTTTCGAAATAAAAAATAGCCTATGTTCTGTCTCAGGGTCTAAGGATTGTCTGTACCAAATTTCATCAAAAGCGGTTGCGAGGTTTAAGCGGGAGAGCGTAACAGACAGACAGACAGAGTTACTTTCGCATTTATTATATTAGTTGGGATTCACCACGCTAATATTATAAGCTACTGGAAATACTAATTATAAAATATTACTTTTATACAATAAAGTTATACAAGTAGTAAGAAAGTTAGCTTACGCGAATGCATCGACCGTCGATATATCGAGTGGCATCCCTGCAGCACCAAGCAGCGTCTCAGTGACCGCGCGATACCTTAGTCCAACCACCGCCTAATCTTATAAGACAGAAACTTGATATTATAATCGTGTGACTATTCCGTCAAAACCTCAAATCCAATTAGCTATTTCCGTATGTTCTAGGCTATTTTTATTACTTTTATTAACATTGTTGAAGTTAAAATTTATGATATAAACCTTGAGTCACAATAATGAGAAGATTTTATTACTTTTATTAGCATTGCTGATGACTGATGACGAGCTATTAAAGCTTAACAGGAGTAACTTGAGCGTGATGGTTAGGGCTTTGACCGGTCACTGCAAGTTGAATAGACACCTTCACAACATGAAACTTAAGGACACTGACACATGCAGAGTCTGCGAACAAGAGCGTGAAACACCAATACACCTCTTGTGCTACTGTGAACCGCTGATTCACAAAAGAAACAGACACCTGGGGAAACACATCCTTGACCCAGATGAAATAAAAACAATCCGAACTGGGAACATCCTATCTTTCTTGGTCAGTGCCCAGTTAAGGGAGCTACTGTAGGGCCTACATAGAACCTACATAGGAGGCTGGTCACAATAGATCTTAATAGGTCGCAGTGATGCACATCAGCCCCGACTTACATGAAATAATAAATAATATTAGCATTGCTGAAGTAAAAATGTCTCTGAACCTTAAGTCAAAATAATGAAGGATTTTATTACATTTATTAGCATTACTGAAGTAAAAATGTCTCTGGACCTTAAATCACAATAATGAGGTGTTTTATTACATTTATTAGCATTACTGAAGTAAAAATGTTGTCGTTGAACCTTAAGTCACAATAATGAGGTATCTTATTACATTTATTAGCATTACTGAAGTAAAAATGTTGTCGTTGAACCTTAAGTCATAATAATGAGGGATTTTATTACATTTATTAGCATTGCTGAAGTAAAAATGTTGTCTATGAACCTTAAATCACAATAATGAGGAGTTTTCATACATTTATTAGCATTGCTGAAGTAAAAATGTTATCTCTGAACCTTAAGTCACAATAATGAGGGGTTTTATTACATTTATTAGAATTGCTGAAGTAAAAATGTTGTCTATGAACCTTAAGTCATAATAATAAGGGATTTTCCGAATGACAGATTAACGATTAAGCCAAATTTGTCGAAGATGGTGTTGCGTTTGTACTTAAATTCAAGCCCCATTTAAAACAGTGTTTATACATTGCCATAACTTATGATTTATTTAAAAATATATATTTATTCACGGTACGAATTACAAAGATTTTTCCCTCTGGAGAGGAGAATCTAAGAATAAAATATTCATGTCTTTCCAACGTAGAGGGTGCAAAAAACTATAGGGAAATGCATAGTCTTTTACAACAAACTTTCACAAAGTATTACCGATTTAATTCGATTAACTTTCACAGATTTTAAAAAAATTATCAAAATCACTCTTGAATATGTTTACTGTTAAGGATTAGTTAAATGATAACAATGCTTGGGTTAAATTTAAATGACTCAATAGTAACTAGTTGCTAAATGTTTTGACTATAGTAATATAATACGAGTATATATAAATTCAATGTGACTAAAACTCTTATACATATCTTGTGAATTTGTTTAAATTTGTAAAAAGTCAGATTCAGACTATTAATCTGATGTCAGTTTCTAATTGACGACTTTCTTGATTGTTTCAGGTAGTCTCCCGCCGTAGACATGAGCACCAATGGCGTAGCATCTTTGACGAGCAAAAGTGATGAAAAATCCTATGTGTAAATCCTCATATATACTACCGTCACCAAGTGCCACGGTAGTTATTTCAGACTCAAAACCGATAGAGGCGGCTTCACCGGAATGACGTAACAAGGACATTTAAATCCTGTCTTTACGGGTGCTGAAATAAGGCAATAATCTGGCACCGACTCTAAAAACAGCTGTATAGTCAACTTAACAACCTCCTCCCGTTTTGGAGTCTTAAAATTACGACCCAAAACAGCTACTTTTGATTCAGATCTGAATAAATGATCTGAAAAATAATAAAAAAGGGTCTCATAATGGACTGTAACATGACCTGGGCTGCACACATAAATGAAATTAGTAGGCGAATGCATCATTCTTTTCACTCTCTCAAGCGGCTCCAATATTTCCTCCCGTTCAAAACAAAGATTATGCTAGCGCAATCCTTACTACTTCCCATTCTCGATTACGCAGACATCTGCTATTTAGACGCAATAGAAGAGTCGTTAAACAATTGGAACGCCTGCAGAATCTAGCCATTCGATTCATCTTTGGTCTTCGTAAATATGACCATGTCTCCCAATTCCGAACGCAACTAAAGTGGGTTCCTATTCGGCTTCGGCGTAATGTGCACATCCTTTCTTTTCTTTACAAAATTTTGAAGAATCCCAAAACTCCTGCTTATCTCCGCTCCCGCTTCCAATTGCTACCTCCTCCTAACCGTCCTAAACGTTCTTGTATAACAAGAATGCTTGAGCTTCCCGTTACTAACTCCCGTTTCTTCTTTCACTCGTTCTCCGTTCATGCCGCTCAACTTTGGAATAAACTCCCAACTAATATACAAAACTGTCCATCCATATTTTCGTTCAAACGTCAGCTTAAATATTATTACCTTTCGCAAATCAACACATAGGTAACGTATGCCATTATATTTCAACAACTCCATCGTTTTGTACTGATCTGTAAATTTTTTTTTATATTATCTTATTTATATATTATTTATTATTATTTATGTAATGTGTATGTAATATATCTATTAATATTTATATATTTGTGTTTAATATTTATGTATTAATAATTATGTATGTATTATATCTATTATATATATGTAAGTATGTATATACTGTATAGGTGTTATCTTTTAGATATACATATTGTTAAAATAAATATTTAATTAAAAATTAATACTAGATTCGAATACACTTGAGTCATCTCACCATTCTACTACTTCCACTACTTAGGGCTGACTGGAAGAAATCTCTTTTAGAGATAAGTCCACCTTTTGTTTACTTTAGTCTTAATAACAATATGATTTACTACGTGTACAATAAAGTGTATAAATAAATAAATGTTTATGCGTATGTTCGCATTTAGGTAATTCTTAAAAAAACATATGCATCATATATTTAACCAGAATTTCCATTGCTCGCAAAGAAAAACGACTACATCCCATCGGAAATATATTAACACGAGCGCGTATTGTTTTTGATAAATTGTCAGAGCAAGTGGGCGAATGATTTGTGTGGAACGCGTGATGAGATTGCCGAAGAAGCCACTGGCGCATCTGTAATACAAATTTTAACGCGAAAAGACGCAGTGACTTATGTTACAGATCCACGTAAGCTACGTACTTAGTTACACTGAGCACTAACTTTGCTTAAAAAAACTAAGTTTTACGCCACAATGACTTAATTTATTTTTATTCTGTATTGAGTTGATTGTTGGCTCTTGGTGGAACTTATTATAGCATGTTGATAAAAACTCTTGTACTACAATCGCTGCTGTAAAGCGAAACCGGTCAGGTCGACAATAATTAAAATTAGTGGAACAGTACAAGAGTTTTATTCAACATGTTAATTTATTTTTTATTTTATTTTATTATATTAGGATAGCTAACAGCAATGATAACAAATATACACAACTATAATAACTACTATATGCCAATTAAAAGCTATAACAAAGCAACAAAGTTGATCAGCACACTGCACTACACAGCTGCCAGTTACCAATAAAACAGTATAAAAACAATATTTTTAACAGAGAGTGCAACAGTACAAAATTGATCAAAAGAAAAAATATAATAAACTAGCTGACCCGGCGAACTTCGTACCGCCTTAGCGTAGCTTTGATGCACTACTTTATTTGTATAGTTTGAAACGATGCTCTTTTAATATAGTCTATGGCTGTGAATGACGTTGACATTCGATAAAAAAATAAATTGACATTCGTAACGCGCGTTTTTTAAAATATGCAAAATTAAATGTATACTTTTCAATATTTCTGAGAGATTTTCTTAATATTTTTTTCCGTAAGAACCATCCTTGGACTTCCACAAACATTTAAAAAAAAGAATTATCGAAATCGGTTCAGCCGTTCACACGTGATGCCGTGACAACGCGAAACGGGTCATTTTTATATATATAGATAAAACAGAATCTAAAACAAAAATGCGTTAGATTACCTCCTTCAGAAAAAAATCAAAAGAACGTTTTTGATGCTACGGATACCATCATGAATATGTCCACATCTACATTAAGACTATTAAACAACTTACTGGCTCTAATCCTAAAACTATATATACTAACTATAAGTGCTGCGCAACTCACGTTAATGTTAAGTCACGGAATAGTATTATAAGATAATATGACGCTGTACGTACAGTACGTAGTAGATCCAAACGAGGACAGCTTAAAAAGGGCCGGACTACGAGTCCGTGGAGTAGACATATATTATATTAAAAAGAAAAAAGATGTCGCTTTCGCCAAGTCCCGGTGCGGGCGATGTTGATAGTGATTGAAAATACAATGAAAATTACAAAAAGTTACAATGTTAAAAGAATATGTTATATGTTATTCAGATAAACAATGAAAATAAAAAAAAATAATAGAACAACCTGAGAAAGGTTTTTTTCCACCAAGGAGAGGCAGAGAATCCCCACAAGAAACACGAACCGTACCCAGGATACGTCCTAGCCGAGAGCCGCGAAGATTATGTCTGATTCCATGGCGGAGTGGCTGAACCAGTGTGACATACGGATTAAATACAGCCTTATGCCTAAGTTCTAAGAACCATTTGGTAAATTGTGATGGCGATCGCCCCCACAGGAGATGTAGCACTGACACATAAATGGGGCTATATTTGCTTGAAGAGGCACGGGAATTCTGAGTAACGCCAGTCTTTATCATGATGGGGACAGATAGTGCTGTCAAAGAGTACGGGTTTCATTTTTATATATATAGATAAACACAGAATCTAAAACAAAAATGCGTTAGATTACCTCCTTCAGAAAAAAATCCAACAGAACGTTTTTGATGCTATGGATACCATCATGAAATATGTCCACATCTACATTGAGAGACTATTAAACAACTTACTGGCTCTAATCCTAAAACTATATATACTACTATAAGTGCTGCGCAACTCACGTTAATGTTAAGTCACGGAATAGTATTATAAGATAATATGACGCTGTAACGTACAGTACGTAGTAGATCCAAACGAGGACAGTTTAAAAAGGGCACGGACTACGAGTCCGTGGAGTAGACATATATATATATATATATATATATATATATATATATATATATATATATATATATATAATATATATATATATATATATATAATATTATATATATATAATATATATATATATTATATATTATATTTTTATTATAATATATATTATATATATATATATATATATAATATAAAATCCTAAAACTATTCTGTCTGAAGTTGGTGCGAGAGAGAGGAACGCCGAATGTCATGTGAACTTTGTTACGAGGCACACGTGCAGGTAACGTTGTTAACGTTTAAAAATACTTTTATAATTAATTCACAAGTTTACTCGCTTTTCAAACACTTTTCTTAACTTTGTATGTATTGGGCGGATTTTTAAGTATCACGGCGAGGAGGTCTGATCAACCAAGCTTAGATACTGAAGTCAACCGGCAGGCAAGAATCGGGTACGTAATTGGACAGTATTTCCATTTGTTGAGCAGAGACTGAGGAATGAAAAGAAAACGCGAGTTTATATAAACAAAATGACGAATTTTGCACAAATAGATTAATGTTTAAATTATCAATATTCATATAATATATAGGATGTTACAGTACGTATGCTTTTATCAAATAGTTTTTTTGAATTGACGACATAATAAATTTTAAATAAAAAACATATTTTATAATAAGTAAAAGAATTTCAATCGATAAATAAATCTTGACGATTTCATTCAGATTTAATGAATTCACCAATATATCGCACTCTATAATGGGTCTTTTACAATATCAACAGAAAGAAAGGGCTCGGCGACACATTCCTAATCCAACCTTAGATCGAAATGGCGCCCCATTGTAAACTTCACATAATAAAATCCATAAAAACGCCCCGACACGATTCCGTTTCAGCAATACGTGAGCCTAAAGCTGAAATGAAGAAAGCTCCAGTTAATATTTTACGAGGCGAAAAATAAATAAAAACTGAAACAACGGCCCGCGCAGAAATGCGATTTGTAGCGGCCGTGATCGCGGTACGAATGAGACGTACCAGGAATATGAAAAGGTTTCAGCTGAAACTGGATTGTTTGTTGGCTCAGATTTTTTGATTCAGGCGAATTTCACGTTTCACGTCACTTCTTTTGTATTTTTGTAATGAAATATCTTGATCTTTAGATAAGAGTATCCTACTGCCTCTTACTTCACTATGCAGTAATTTTAATACAAATTTCAGTAACGAATGGCTTTACCATGAGATAACTATCGTTTTCGATAGAAATTTGACGTATAGTAAACTACAGAAGACATGCCAGTTTAATATAAAAGAAAAGTACAATCACGTTCCGCTAGGGGCGCTGCATAAAGTTCAGGTTTTATTCAGGTTCAGTTCAGATTTTATTTGCAATCGAAAGTAGACACATGGTAGCTATGCTGCACTGAAAGAAATCCTTTGTAAACATTTCGCTATTTCCTATGACATGCAATTAAAATCAGACAAACGCTTCAAAAATATCGTAGGGCTGCCGGTCGTAGGTCGGTAGGAAAAACTATAAAAACAAATATTTGTTTTAACCCCCGACGCAAAAACGACGGGATGTTATAAGTTTAACGTGTCTATTTGTGTGTGTCTATCTGTTGCATCATAGCTCCCGACCGGATGGAGGAAATGATTTTAATTTTGAATTTTTTGTTTGAAAGGTGAATTAGAAGTGAGCTATGTTTTATGGAAAATGATGACATACAACAAACATAACTAAAAAGTTTATTTACAAAATAGATTTTATCTATCTTACATTATTAACTAACCTTAACTAATTAATTGTTCAAATTGACTGTCATTGTTCTCTACATATATGAAGCTGGATTCGATTCCATTGATATTATTATTTTTGCCGCATAGAAAATTTTCCATAGATCATTTCAATTCATGAATCTATATACTAATATTATAAAGAAGTAAAGTTTGTGTGTTTGTAAACTGTAAGGGGTAATCTCGGGATCTACTGAACCGTTTTCAAAAATTCTTTCACCAATAGAAGCCACATTAATGCGGAGTGTCATCATCATCATCATCATCATCATCATCATCATCATCATCGATTTTAAAAATTCTTTCACCAATAGAAAGCCACATTATTGCGGAGTGTCATCATCATCATCATCATCATCATATCATCATCAGCGGATGGCGCGCGATGGCTTCGGGTTTAATTCAGTTCGCTTTCGTGCTCGCTTCGGGGATTATTAATATTATGCCCAACGAAGTGGGCGCGGGTCAGCTAGTTATATTATACGTGTTTACATACCACCAGAGAAAAAATCTAAAGGCGATGCAATTAAATTTCCCTCAAATTCCCAGAAAGTATACCCATTTCGAGATATCATCTCCGGGGTCCCGGGTTCGAGTCCCAATGGGGTCAAATGTTTATGTAATGAATACGAGTAATTTTGCTTTAGTAATGGTTGTTAATATAACAAAAATTTGTTTCCGCTCTGGATGTTTGTGCATGTGAGATTTCTATGTCTGTGAATGCATCCACGATACCGGATAAAAATCCTAGTATAGGGCGATGTTTTTTTAATTACCATCATAAATATTTCTTCATCCCTTGACACAACCTTCTAGGCTAATTCGTGCGAGTGTTAGAAATATGTATTTATTTATAAATGGACAGGAAATATTATCAACGAATTTTCCTTAAATAAACTTGGGTAACTAACAATTCATAAAAATCACTAAATAAATAATACAGTGTACTCTGCAGTTGCGTAATTTATGCCTAAGAATCTATTAGAATTGCAAATTAACTAGTTTAGTTGCTTAGAATTACACCAACTGTGAGTCCAATAAAAATAATCATGTCGCAATATGTGATATTATGTGTTCTAAATAATTTAAATTGTAAAACTGTTGGTTAAGTAGCATTTATTAAAACTACAACGTTATCCTTCGAAAGCAATTAAAATTAAAATTATCTAACTTAATACACAAGTTATGACTTAGTGTAAAACATAATATTATATTTGGTTGCGCCTCTTAGTTCTATTTCTCATTCCTAGATGGCGTTACTATATTAACAAAATTTACTTACAAAACAGTATATAGCGCCATTTATTGATTGTTTTAATATAAAATGTAATAATTGCACTACTGTTGCCTCTACTCGTAGAATAACTATTTAGTAGAATAGCGAATGTATTTAAGTTAGAAAAATGATTTTAATTCAAATATGAATTTCAATCATGAAAATTGAATGAAAGAAGATTTTTTTATTAAATGCGATGTTTCTTAAAATTCAAACAAATATTGTTTTTTATTATTGATTTAATAAAAAACATCTATAAAATATCTATTTCCAGTATAGTAAATATAGAAGGGTAATATATTCTAAGAAAGCACGCTTTTAAAATTGATTGAAATGTAATTTACGACATCACATTAGAAACCTCAAAAATAACAGTATTTCTCCACTATTTATTGGATGTTATTATACATATAAACCTTCCTCTTTATATTAAAACCGCATCCAAATCCGTGGCGTAGTTTCAAAGATTTAAGCATACATAGGGATATAGGGACATTGAGCGACTTTGTTTTATACTATAATATAGTGATGAGTAATCGAGTAGTGATCACAACACAGAGGTGGCATCACTCAGTAAAAATCACTTCCAAATATATGATGATGAGAATGTGAATCTGTTAAATGTAGAACACACTGCTGCCTAGCATATTATGACATTTCTAAATTGTATTTTAGGCAAATGAATAAAAATATATAAGGTCGTGGAAGGCAGTTAACAATGAGCAAACATCGTGAAATGTAAGAATAC
The DNA here is from genome assembly GCA_036419045.1 of Scirpophaga incertulas. Lineage (NCBI taxonomy): Eukaryota > Metazoa > Arthropoda > Insecta > Lepidoptera > Crambidae > Scirpophaga > Scirpophaga incertulas. The sequence goes on along the minus strand of CM071631.1, from coordinate 37,561,946 downwards.
GTTCACGAAAAGACAAAAACTAACACACGTATAGTATGCAAATTATTTCATACATACACAACTCAATACAAAAGTATTTAGTATCGACATATGTTATCATAAACTGGCCGTTTACAAAGTTTTTTTTTATCCCTACTAAATAGGTATAATAAAAATATAATATAAACTAGCTGACCCGTGCCCACTTCGTTGGGCATAATATTAATAATCCCCGAAGCGAGCACGAAAGCGAACTGAATTAAACCCGAAGCCATCGCGCGCCGTCCGCTGCTTTGGCCTTCACACTTATGACGATGAGTTTACTTGTTTTCATAGATTCATAATTTTTCGTAATATATGACTAATAAATATGACCTAATGATTTGAATTATTTTATTAATATAAAAAATAAATTGTCTATGCTAATGTTAAAAAATATACTTTTTGTAATTTAAATATAAAAGTTAGACATATCAGCATATGTCTCGTTGACTTTTTTGTAGGCATTTTCAAGCTCCACATTTTTTCTCTAGAACTCAGAAATATATCTTTCATAGTTAAGGCAGCGTTCGCAAGAAACGCTTTCATTCGACCGGTTTTTCTCCGATTCACTTTGCAAAACGGGCTACCACATAAAAGCCTTTTTATTTTTCGGTTTTTTATATAACCTATGACACTCAGCAATAATGTGGCTTTCTATTGGTGAAAGAATTTTTAAAATCGGTTCAGTAGATCCGAGATTACCCCTTACAATTTAACAAATATACAAACACACAAACTTTACTTCTTTATAATATTAGTATAGATATATGTTTATAAATATAGATAGATGTTTTTCTGTCATTCAGTAAAAAGCTACTGAATGAACTTAACGATAATATAGGTTATACATCAGAATAACACATAGGTGATTTATAAAGATCCTACGCAGACGAAATCGCGGGCATTAGCTAGTAAAGTCGTAATAAAAGGCAATGATAAGGGTTATACTTGGAGTTTCTCCGCATGATCAATATAGAAACTATAAAATCTGCAAACTAACTACAGTTATAAACACTGGTTAAAGTGGTAGTGGGCAGGCAAATTGCTTGCTTGCCTTTTAAACTTTTAAAAGAAGTTAAGCTCAGACTATTTATCTAAGGCCAGCTTCTAATTGAAGAGTGTAAAAATATAGCGAGTAAAAAATAGCTCTTGCTGGTTCGTTCCAGGAGACCTATTTTTGAATTACGAATGCGATTTCGAAATCACCGCTGACTAAATAGTCAGCGGTGACTTTGAGGTCACGGATTCCTAAACATCCAATTTTTGAAAGTCGATCGCAGAGCTGCCAACATAGATAAAGTACACACATAAATGTAAGAGTTCGGTTCCACGTAGAATGTAGCCGCTTTCGGTTATTGCCGGCTTGATTACGAGTGGGTGAGGGCACTCGTAATGAAATGAGTGACTAAGGTAGTCACATCAGTGATATTCAAAAATAAGAATTATTGAAAATCGGTGATTATTAGTCACTTCGGTGATTTTGAAGTCGCATTCGTAATTCAAAAATAGGTCTCCTGGAGACCTATTTTTGAATTACGAATGCGACTTCGAAATCACGGATGTGACTAATAATCACCGTTTTTCAATAATTCTTATTTTTGAATATCACTGATGTGACTACCTTAGTCACAGATGTGATTTCATTACGAGTGCCCTCACCCACTCGTAATCAAGTCATACTTGTGGAAATGTTATCTGTGTTTTGTTTGATTTTTCAGTCTATATATACAATATATATATATGAATGTAGCACATATTATATATATATATATATATACACATACATATATATATTTAATAACCATAATGGTTAAGCCGGCAATAACCGGCAGCGTCTACATTCTGCGTGGAACCGAACTCTTACATTTATGTGTGTACTTTATCTATGTTGGCAGCTCTGCGTTCGACTTTCAAAAATTGGATGTTTAGGAAGCCGTGACCTCTAAGTCACCGCTGACTATTTAGTCAGCGGTGATTTCGAAATCGCATTCGTAATTCAAAAATAGGTCTCCAGGTCTCTCGCGGTAAGCTCTTGAACCGAAGGTGTGAACTTCGACATGTAAAAATATTTGTTTTTGATTTTGGAACACAGAATCGGACGAACTAAGTTTCTATCGCTATTTCTTTACAATGATACAGTCAACTGCAAGTTCGCTCCACATAAATTCTCAAACTTCCTCATTAGACCCTGAGCTTTTAGGCTGCTGTGTTGGGTTAAATATGGCCTAAACGTGACGAAGTAGAAATACCCACTTACCTGGTTGTCAGAATACGGTGCCACATTCACTGCCATATCTTGCCCTTCATGCAACGCTATAAAGCAAGGCCTTTTTTGTCGCTCTGGAGAGAAGAGGCTGAGAATCCTCATGGATACTACTGCAACCAAGTGCCACGGTGATTATATCCTCGACCTGACAGACATCCCGACTAAACTCAGCCTAAGCCATTGGTCCTAATGACCCAGAGGTGATAGGGAGGACCGCACCTCAGGAGAGGCGCAGTCAGCGCTGCCCTATAAAGAAAGCGCTAGAAGGCATGGTACACCCAAATGGCTCCGACCTATATTGAAAGGGAACCTACGCGTGGCTAAGCAGAAGGCTGCCGAGAAGGGGATGGCAAGGGGCGCGACGGCTCAGACGCCGCCGCTGCAGGTCTTAAAAGACCTGCGTTAATTGGTTCGCTAAGGATTCATACGCGAGCTCGGTATTTGCACATGCCGAGCCGCAAGTCCTTCAACAAATCCAGGTCATTCAAAGCAAGCTTTTGCATAGAATGGCCAACGCCCCCTGGTTCGTCCGTAATGCTGATCTCCACAGGGACTTCGATCTCCCCACTATTCAAGAACATTTTAGGGAGTGCTCCAAGCGGTTCTTCAGAACCGCGGAAGAGCACATCAACCCGCTAATCCGTGAGTCAGTGAACTACCCGTCAACACCGCCTTCAGCGGACACATCCCACGACAACAGTCCATATTGGCAGAGGACACGCAGACCGCGACATGTCTTAAGCGACCCCCCTAATCAATTAACGCAGGACCTTCTAGACCTGCGAGCGGCGGCGTCTGAGCCGTCGCCTCCCTTGTCTCCCCTTATTCGGCAGCCTTCTGCTACGCCACGAGTAGGTTCCCAGTCAATACAGGCCGGTCCCACTTTGGAGAACCGTGACTCTTCTAGCGCTTATGCCCTTACCATGGGGCAGCGCTAACCGTACCTCTCCTGAGGTGCGGCCCCCTTCCATATAAGCCAGTAGGGTCATTAGGACCAAAGGCTCAGGCTGAGTTTAGTCGGTAGGTCTGTTGTGTCGAGCCGCCTCGATTCACCAGGAGTCCGACATAATCAACGCATCCCTGCTTGCCTGTTGCGTTCGTCGTTGCATCCATGATGGATTCTCAGCCTCCCTCCCTGAGGAAAAAAAAAAATCTACGAAACCTTTGCCGATTTTGGTTGAATAAGTTCGCTGAAGGCGGTGTTGAACTAATAGCAAGGGCCTTGCTTTATAGCCAAGACTAAGCTGAATGTAGTCGGTAGGTCATTTCGGTCAAGCTGCATCAATCTGCTTGGAGGCTGACTTAATTACCGTGGCACTTGCTTGCGGTGGAATTCATGAGGATTCTCAGCCTTTCCTCCCCAGAGGGCATAAAAATATAGATGCTTTGCAGAAAAAGATATCCAATAATCTCAAAACTGCTGATGTAACATTACACAAATCAAGTTGTGAACTCGCGTGACAGGAGGTCGCGGGTTCAAGTCCCTACGAATATTGACCCCCGCTGTGTGGTAACTGTCCCAGCTTGTTAGCCGGCGTGGACAGACGGATACCGGGATTCTTTGTAGATAAAAGCCGTCGAACGACGTTAGATGGACTGAATTGTTGCAGTTACGTAAGCGTTTGTTTTGCCTTGTTTAATAACCACGAGAGCAAACTTTATAGATTATTCACACATACGTTAATTTATATTAAACTAAATTTGTAGATAGTTAAGGCAAGAAAATTAGTTTTAAAATTTGAGGAAAAATAAATTCGGATGTCACTCCGAGTTAATAGGAAACTCGATCTTAAAAAATAATAATGTTGTGTTTCAGAGACGTAATTTGGATATAGACATTTTTTCGGATAAGATGCATTGTTTTCGAAGGACAGTTCTGAATTTTTGTCTCCAATAACTCACTGTCATCCTATATTTTAAGATAAGTACATTTTTTAATGTAAATTATGAACGTTTTTTTTTAATTGTAATGTTGTGCTAACCTGTAATTTAAATACATATAAAATATTTATTTTTTTGAAATGTAATATAATACTTACATTTATGTATTTAGTTGATAAGCCATAATAATAAATAAATAATGATCAAAATGTCCGGCAGTTACTTTTTTCAGTTTATAATAACTTACACTGATTTCAAAAGTAATACAAAAATAAATATTCTATATAATGTCTAAATTTAATAAGTTATTAAGTTTGAAAACAAGTGGAAATAATAGCAATTTTATAGTTAAGATCCTATTACAAAAAGAGGTATACATAACAAAAGCACCCTAAAACTGTGCCGTTCAAATTCAGGCAAATTGGTGTGATTTCATTTAGTCGCATAGCAGTAGCGAGAGAGTGAAGACGTCGATTTTCGCTCCGGATAGTACAACGCTGTCTCGTTCTATCCCGTTCATTCTGCATGATCTGTTTGAATAATTAATGATCTTGGTTAACTATTAACGCTCCAATTTTTTTTGTATAATTTAACATTATACGTGAACTGCGATACTTTAAATTAATATAAAATTTATTAATAACATTAACCGCTTCTCCCTCTACCTTTAAGAGGACGAACGACGAACTATCTGTTAAGGCCGATAGTACCTCAGGCTTTCTGCCCGACCAGAAATATTAGACAGTGTTTAGTTGGTAGGCTGGCCTTCTGCTATAGTCCAACATAACCACCCGCCGTAGACCAGTTGCAGGTGGTATCCGGTGAGCGGTCGTTCGCTCACCAAGGGACGGCTTCAGTAGAGCATAAGGATTCACTGCCACCTACCGCGAAAAAAAAAACATTAACAGCTATTGACACCTCGTTTTTGACTGTTAGACACGTGTTCTAAAATCAAACTTAAACTCAAATCACTACTTGAGAACAGTTTGAAAAGGATAGTGCTATTAAACCTTTATATCGCTATCCCTTTCTAATTGTACTCAAACAGAGATTTGAGTTTGAGTGTCATTTTGTACGAGTCTTCGAATGCTATTTTATCAGTCATAAAATCCTTAACAATATATAATTTTATTTATGTCTTTTTCTAAGCATCTTTGTCTTTTCTTTTGTCCTGTTCCCAATTTTTTTGGGGTCGGTGTAACATCTCTTCTTCTTTCACTCTCCTCTATCACTTGCTATTTCGACACTCATTTCCTTCTTTAACATATCATAATTAACACAGTCCATCCATTTTTTCTTCAGTCTTCTTCTCCCTACGCGCGCATCCATTTTCACGTCCATAACGTTCCTAATATAATAACATGATCATTCTCTTTTTTTATTTGATAAATCTCTGTTTTTTTTTTGTTTTATTTGTCTTTTTCTGGACGAAAATGTTTAAAATATATTTTACATAGCACGCATTATTAGTAGCATCAACTGATACTATTTTGTAAATCGCAACTAATAAATCCTTAAAAATTTGCTTCTAATACAAGTTAAATTAAATAGTCGCTAAGCTTATAATATTCAAAGCGAAATTTTCTCTAATTTAACATGTCGCCATAACTCACGGGAGTTGGCGACAAGAATTAGCTACTGATTAAATTAACAGTGTTTTTATATCTAATAATTAACTTGCCAACATTGATTTAGAAGCTGTGTCAGTTATCGATGAGCCTCGTTTGGAATTTAATTTGTTATCTGTAAGGAATTTTGATATATTCATTTCTGTTATTAGTTCAAATTGGATGATACAGTGCTGTTATTTTTTTGATAATTAAATGAGAAATTTACTAAATCGTTGTTGAATTTGTTGGCGACAAGACCCGGAAACATCTGGCTTATGTTGACGGCAAGAATTTTGTTCTTGTCCTGACTTATGTTTGAATTTAAATGTGGCTTATGTATAAATTTAAATCTGGCTTATGTATGAATAAAAATTTTATTTTGACCAAACAAAGGAGAAATAACCTAAATAGTTGTTGAATTTGTGGGCGACAAGACCCAAAAACATGTGGCTCATGAATTTAAATACAAATGGAAATGGAATGATAAAGGAAAAAAGCAAGTAAAAAAAACTTTAAAAATACTCAAATTAAGTTTTTAGGCTAAACTTTTAACACATTTAAGAAAGAAAAACGAATTTATTAAAAATAAAATAAGGACCGGATTATAATCCAATTTATAACAAAAAAAAGGCGCAAAACAACTATAGACTTTTTTTAATGTCGCCCCATATTTTTGTAGGCCATAGAAAGTGTTTGCCCCGTGCAGGAATTGAACCCACCACCTTTAAGATGATCCCTCGACCGCTGCCCCAAACGTGTCAGATTATTACTATATCCTTCCGTTATAAATGTTGCTTAAACATTATATAATAAAATCTATTAAATATCAGTACACGAAAGGTCTTAAATACTGGCAATAAACAGATTTATAATCTTTACAGATTTTTAAAAAAAATAATATTATAAATGCGAAAGTTTGCAAATATGGGCGGATGTTTGTTGTTTTTTCACGTATAAACTACTGAATGGGAAATTGTATAATAATATAGCTTATACATCAGAAAAACACATAGGCTACAATTGTAGCCTATGTGTATAATAAAAATGTTTTTATACCTCCATGTGATAAGAGTAGTATACCATTTTATTATTTATTTATTATATACCTCTACCATTTTATTTTTTGGTCATTTTTTTTATGACATTAAAGAAACGTATAACCCTAAATTTTCACTTTTATATCAGAACTACTTTTTAATAGTCATTTTAATAAGTTAGTTATTTTTTTTCTCTGCACTAGAAATAATTTATATGGCAAAACAACGTTTGTCGGGTCAACTAGTTAGAAATAAACCAAATTTACAAATTTATATTTCTAACTTCACATTGTAATACAAAACAAAATCTAAATTAACGATTAGATAATAAAGAAACAACAAAACAAATTTTCGACTCGGTATCGATGTAATTATTGTCACAAAACTTAGACGTCATGTAATGTTTATATTTACACATAAGTCTTCCTTTCGAAATGCTTCTAACGGAGTACAGAACATTCTGCCAGCAAAACCAATCAAGATAATCGAACCACCATTAATTTGTTCAAATATTTAACTTGCTCAGTTGGTAGTCAATTGTCATTATATTATGAATTTAACAAGCCCTGACCCAATTCAGGGTGATCAAACTCCGTTTGATAACACCCGAAACTTGTGTCGTTAACTCACTCGGGACTACTTGTACTTACCTGAAACAAAACGAGAAAATTATTAATTTACACAAGAAATATATACCTATATAAAAAAAAAGAAAAGAAATATATTTATTTTGAACCATCAACATAATAACATAACGCAGCACGATACCAAAATTGTGACACACTCAGTTTAAGCAGCAAGCATAGCCTGCTGCACTGGAGACCTATTTTTGAATTACGAATGCGATTTCGAAATGACTTTGACTGTTTAGCCGGCGGTGACTTTGAGGTCACGGATTCCTAAATATCCAAGTTTTGAAAGTCGATCGCAGAGCTGCCAACATAGATAAAGTACACACATAAATGTAAGAGTTCGGTTTCACGCAGAATGTAGCCGCTGCCGGTTATTGCCGGCTTAACCATTGCGGTTATTAATATATATATATATAATATATATATTATATATATATATATATATATATAGACTGAAAAATCAAACAAAACACAGATAACATTTCACGAGTATAACTTGATTACGAGTGGGTGAGGGCACTCGTAATGAAATCACACCTGTGACTAAGGTAGTCATATCTGGAGACCTATTTTTGAATTACGAATGCGATTTCGTAATCACCGCTGACTAAATAGTCAGCGGTGACTTTGAGGTCACGGATTCCTAAACAGCCAATTTTTGAAAGTCGATCGCAGAGCTGCCAACATAGATAAAGTACACACATAAGTGTAAGAGTTCGGTTCCACGCAGAATGAAGTCGCTGCCGGTTATTGCCGGCTTAACCATTATGGTTATATATATATATATATATATATAATATATATATATATATTATATATATATATAATATATATATATATATATATATATATACATATGTATGTTTATATATATATATATATAATAACCATGATGCCTATAGGTACTTAACCATTATATACCTTAACCATTGCGGTTATTATATACATATATAATATATTATATATATGTGCTACATTCATATATATATATATATATATATATTGTATATATAGACTGAAAAATCAAACAAAACACAGATAACATTTTCACAAGTATCACTTGATTACGAGTGGGTGAGGGCACTCGTAATGAAATCACACCTGTGACTAGGTAGTCACATCAGTGATATTCAAAAATACGAATTATTGAAAATCGGTGATTATTAGTCACATCCGTGATTTCGAAGTCGCATTCGTAATTCAAAAATAGGTCTCCAGTGATATTCAAAAATAAGAATTATTGAAAATCGGTGATTATTAGTCACATCGGTGATTTCGAAGTCGCATACGTAAGTCAAAAATAGGTCTCCTGGTTTTCTGCTTAATACAGTTGTGACATCAGCCACGAGAAAAAACACAGAACATGAATGTGAAGTTACAACTAAGTGAACAATAACATAAACGAATATTCCGAGTGCGAAAGAACAAAACAATAAAATAATAAACAAGTAAATACAAAATATCAGTCCAATATATATGTATATAAATATTGGGTTATGAGTTGTGTATTATGTTTTATTATAGTTTATAACTATATAACGGTGATCTTACATGTGGGGGTAGGTAGAGATTACAGATTTCCACTTGCTCGACTTTTATTAATAGTTTCATGCATGCTCATCAGTTACCGGTACTCTTGACCTGAACTTCCTTCAGTATATCAACTATTTGGTCCAAGTATGTTCGTCTAAGTCGTCTCCTACCAACTGGCCCCTATAAATTTCTTTCGTCTATTATTTCAAGGCGTCCAAACCATCTAGACATTTATTACTACATTTTCTTACTTACTTATTCTTCATCGCTACTCCAACCATCAAAGCTCTCGTTTTCATCATTAGCAGAGTTTTCTCTACATCATAGGAAGCTCTGGTTCTCCTTAAAAGAGCATTGTCTTCTCGATTTTTGTCAGTACAACTTCTTTAAATCGTTTATTATGTGTGTATGTCTATATACACATATATTTCATACATATTACTATATATACATATATATATATAGGCCATCAATTCCTTCTGCAAGAACGTCATCTCGTGAAAGGAGGCAGCGGAGAGAGAGTAGAAGGAGGACGTCGAGGCCGCTCCTCTCCGCCACAGACGGATAGGTAGGAGAAGGCGGACACACACAAGCGCGATGCTCGCCTAATGACCCTACCGCGAGGCTGCGTGCGCGCCTGGCTACCGCACACGCCGTGGTGATGTCTCTCCGTCTGGGGGACTATCCGGGGGATCTCGAAGTCCCTCCTTTGGCGTTGACTCGACCAGACCTAGGTCGAGCCAACCAGGTCAGTTCAGTCAATCCAGTTCTCTTAGACCGGAGAGCCCCACATACAGCCGCACCTAGAGCGCGGTGTCACGGCGCATAAGGTGCATTTCTCCTCTGTGAACTGAGTTTTTGAGTGAACTGTCAATTTCTTTAACGGTTCAATACTACGTAGGATCTTATATTGGCGTGTACTTTGCCCATAAAATTAAATGAAACAAAATAATCTCGCGCTTAGCACTTAAATGCGCACTAATCGTTCGATATACGCCCAATATTGGTGACGCTGTCGTAAAATAACCAATTTGTCAGAACGCCATAAAAACATAATTTGTTCAGCGAAGATACATAGTCAACGCTTGAGCAGTAGGACAACTTCATGATTTAGTTTGAGACAGCGTGGAGCCTGTAACTAACAATCTAGGAAATAGGAATTATTACATTATAAATACTTGTTTTTTAATTTGAATTCTCAGCGTAAATCGTTTCACAATATGCTCATCATCATTTCAATCGAAAGACTGGGACGCATTGGCTTCCCCAAAGGATTCCCACACTTAGCCTATGCTCCTAGCGTCGCGTCGTCTAGACTCGTGAGGCGGAAAGATCCTTGACTGGCAACACTTATGAATTTCCGCCCCGGATTTTACTGTCTATACAATTTAAGCAAGCCGTTCGTGTTTCAAAGTGTATTATTAAAATTTTCGTATTAGGTCTAATCTTGGTTAATTAGGTTGATAAGTTTGTCGATAAAGTTCGCAACGGCTATTCAATGCTAAGTGCGGGGAAATTAAAAGATTTAATGACTGGGTACTTTTCTGTTATTTTATATCAATTACTCAAGTAATTAATTTAATAATGGTGTAGTTTTTATGGTGTTATTATTAACAAACAAGCAAACTGCCCACCTGATGTTAAGTTGTTACCTATAGCCTCTATACTATATGTGGTTCCTATAAGATTCGCAGCAAATTTGCAACCCCTCAGTTTGCTAAAGGCAAAACATGGTAACAAGAAACACTCTCATTATATCACTGCGCATAATCAGCAATAGGAATTACGCAATTATCATCTCTATTAGAATGTAATAAAGCACTGTGCACGAATAAATTTCCTGAGACACCTCGATTTATAGACTTCCGCATCTTGTGCCCCGGAGCCTATGCTAAGCAAATTTATCTAAGAATAGATCTAACCTAGATCTTAGCAAAGGCAAAATTGCTTCTGTTATTACGCTACGAATTTATACTGACATATAGTCTACTATGCTTCGATCTTTAGCAACCCGCGGACGTCTCGTGTTGTTTTTTATAGCTCGAAAGACGTCGGGGTCATTTGTTCCATCGTAAAACATACATTCTGATTGGTACCATCTTGTCACACGTCGCATTAATCATGGTAGCCAATCAGTTCTGAAATGGAGGAAGTTTAAAAAAAATTTGCATCAGCACATTTTTTTTATAAATAACTGATGCCCGCCCGCGGTGACACCCACATTTATTTTTGTTAATGTTTCGCTCTTATAGTCTGGTCATAGCGCGATTTAAATCAGTATATCGCCATCCACGAATTGTAGAAAAGTTAAAGAATCAAATTAAATGTATTTGTTTGTTGAGATTATAAAATCAAACAAATTTTACATTATATTATACTAGCTTTCCATAGCCACAGCTTGGGCCACGTTATATCAGATTTTCCATAAGAAAAGATAAAATAATTATCTTATGCTCTTCTTTGTATGTCCAACTATTCTTATACCAAATTGCATCAAAACCCAGCCAGTTGATTTTACCAGATTTTCCAGCAGGAAAAATATATTTTTCCGAAGTAAAAATTGATCTATGTCTTTCACCGGATCTTAAATTATACCTATGTGTATAAATTTCATTAAAATCCATTCAGTTTGTGAGTCTATACAAACAAAATTTACACCCATATTTTTAGGGTATTTCCTTTAGGATTAAAATATTACAAACTAGTATTCGTATTTATTAATATCAAACTAAAAGCCTAAAAAATCAGCTTCAAACTTAAAAATCGACGTACTGTCCCCACAATTTATTTACACTTACACCCTTTCTTGAATTACAATTACCAGCGTTCTCTCTAAGGTGTGGTGTGAAAGCACGACAAACAGACAGAGTTACTTTTGTATTTATGTAACAACTATAGATTCCATCATCATTCATAATAACATTTCCGCCAAGAGCTGCCTACTGCGGAACATAACCCACATGATACAATTAGAACGTCTCCAAGCACAAGACACGTGCGGGTTGGTGGAAGCGCTAGAACCTCGTCTTTCTTTTCTTTTATTATAGGACTAGCTTTTGCCCGTGACTTCGTTCGCGTGGACTTCAGGTTCGTCCCGTCTAGTCTAGTAATAAGTAAGAAATACGGTAACTAAGCACTGCAGAGCCCTAATCATAGGCCGATAGGTAGCTACTGCAGTATGCTCCTATAAACAGACACAACAGACAATTTGCAATGTAAGCGCAATAAATGTGTTTTTTTTACGACCTCACATTAGAAACCTCAAAAATTGTAGCCTATGTGTTATTCTGATGTATAAGCTATATTGTGGTAAAGTTTCATTCAAATCCATTCAGTAGTTTTTTACGTGAAAGAGTAACAAACATCCATACATCCATACTTATAAACTTTCGCCTTTATAATAGTAGTAGGATAGGGCAGCAGACGAGCAAATGGATTACCTGATGGTAAGCGATAACCGCTGCCCATGGACACCCGCAACACCAGAGGAGTCACAAATGCGTTGCCGGCCTTTTAAAAGGGAATATGCTCTTTCTTTGAAGGTTTCGATATCGCATCGGTTCGGAAATACGAGGCAGAAAATTTCTGGTAAAACGCACTGTGGTGGACTGCTAAGCGTCTAGCTGATGAGGATGATGTGTCGCGTAGAACGGTGACGGAAGCTAGCAGCAGGAATTAAACCGAACAATTCATCGGAGCACTCCCCTTAATAATCCCCGTCTATTGGTTGGTAGGCTGTACTGTACTGCAAGTAGTTCGGGTTAAATTCCAACACGAGTAGTAGTACAGTCAATCTGTAGGTTTAGTGGTGAAAAAATTACTCCAAAGGTAAGTAATACAAAAAAAATTATACAAAAGTTGTTGTTACTCGTAATACAACTCGTAATACTGTAATACTGCAATATACTCGTAATACTGCAAACATTGGTTGGTACTTAGAGTTTGAAAACGCATTATCTCCTTAAGTTTAAGTTACTGTAAAAGCGTAACATATATTGGGTTCATTTCATGGTAACAAATTAAAGACAATGTATACTTACATAATGGAATGTAAGCACTGTAATATACATATGTATAATGTGGTAAATATACCCATTGACACTGTGAACTACATTTTAGACATAAGATAGGCATTGTAAGAAAATTATAAATATTTGTAATCATGTTTTAAAATCGGTCGTAGAATAAGTAGTTTAGCTAGAGCAACCACAGAACAATTTTACTCAGAGCGACTGACCGACGCGCCCGCGATCACAGATAGTGTTCGACATGCGGTCCGAAAATTCCTGTTGGTGATCGCGTGCACGCTTGGTCGCGTTTTGATAAATTTTTATTGGATATACTCCTGGTTGTTTGTCCGCCGTTGCTCGCCAATTGGGCTCCACCAGAATATCAGCGTTGCGGTGGCAGTCTACGTCGCTGTAACATGTGCTGAGGTTGGGGCCTAGTTGACGACACAAAACCATGTATTCTTTTAAAAAAAAAAAAAAATTATTTAATATGTGTCGTCAATAAAGATTTTTTCTTTCTTTCTTTTCTTTCTTTCTAATAATATAAGCAACAAGTTTTCCATTAAAATTATATTTTCATGGTGAAAAGTGAAAAAAACACTTTTTTGAGACTATAGCGTCACCTACAATATGATTTTTTTGTTGTACGACATTGCAATGACATAAATTGTAGTATTCAACGCCCTCTACAATTACGGTAAAAAAAAGTTCCTAAAATGCAGAGAAAAATGCATTTCAAAAATTATTGAGGGTGAACATGCCCATCGCCAATGTAGCTTAGTGACGCCATTTTGTCACCCTTGGGGTAATTTTTCACTGAATCAATTTATTTTACGACAGATTGACTGTACTATAGGTATTATTACAATAGATGACTTCAAGAAAAAACAGAAAATAAACATATAATCATAAAACAGTCACATTTTTATATTGAACCCTGTATGCACTGTAAATCAATTCATGCTGATGAAATGGTTTTCTACTGCCAGTATTTTGGACATACTGCCCCCCGACGATTCTTGTCTTACATTTTTTTTGTATAGCTAATAAATTTTTAGTTTTTAACGTCCGACATAAAAAGATAGGTGTTAAGTTAAATAAGCTTGACGTGTCTATCTGTCTGTCTGTGGCATCATAACGGAGAAAGCGATTTCAATTTAATTTCTTTTTCTTTTAGCATAGAGACAGAGAATACTCACAATAAGCACGAAAAGTACCCAGGATAGTGTCACGGAGCTTATGTCGGACTTCACGCGACCAGAGCGGTCTGACCACTTGACCTACCGACTAAACTCAGCCTTAGCCTTGGCCATAAGGGCCCAACGGCTTGAATAGAAGTGTTTTTTTAAGGCCTCTAAACCTTCATCTGGGTCTCAAGCAGTAGCGGGCGGCGTTAGGGCAGGGCGCGGTTGGGCGACCGCCCAGGGCGCCGGCCAAAAGAGGGCGCCGCAGTAAGCATTTATATTTAGTATTTATATGTAAATTCCCTAAATTTTGGGGGTCCTAATAAAGTTGTAAGAAAATCTTACTCCTAACTTTCGGTGCTGTCGTACTTATCTCGCCCAGGGCGCTGGTAGTGCTAGAACCGGCACTGGTCTCAAGTCATGTCTTTGACTTATATTGTATACTAGCTTTCTGCCCGCGGCTTCGCCCGCGTGGATTTCGGGGTTGGGTGTATAGAGGGTTAAGGGTCATAGCTTTTGCCCACGGCTACATATACGCGGAAGTCGGTTTATGGTGCGAAGATTTTATCGCGCTTCCCGTGGGACTATCCGTTTTTCCGAGATAAAAAATGCCGCAAAACTCCTCAAGAATCACTCTATCTATTGATGAAAACCGCATAAAAATCTGTGCAGTAGTTTTTGAGCGAAGCCTTTATTGCGCATCCCGTGGGATCTGTCGATTTTTCCGGGATAAAAAGTAGCCTATGTTACTCGGGGAGAATGTAGCTTTCCAAAGGTGAAAGAATTTTTGAAATCGGTCCAGTAGTTTAAGCGTGAAGAGTAACAAACAAACAAACAAACAAACAAACACACTTTCGCATTTATAATATTAGTTGGGATTTATATGTAAATTCCCTAAATTTTGGGGGTCCTAATAAAGTTGTAAGAAAATCTTACTCCTAACTTTCGGTGCTGTCGTACTTATCTCGCCCAGGGCGCTAGTAGTGCTAGAGCCGGCACTGAGGGGCGATCGCACCAATAAATCGCAAGCGAAACGCAACCGAACCGTTCGGCTTAACCAATCCGAACGCCACAATATCACGTCATCTGTTCGATGACGTGATATTCTAGCTCTCGGATTGGTTGAGTGGAACGATTTGGTTTCGTTTCAGCTGCGATTTGTTAGTGCGATTGCCCCCCTGGTCTCAAGTCATGTCTTTGACTTATATTGTATAATTTTTATAATGATTATTTTGTGATAGTTTTATTGATAATTTATTTAACATAGTTTTTATTTATTTATTTATTTTACCAAAAAGAAACAATTACAGAAAAGAATCCTATACTAGGCGTGACATAAACTCTTTAGAGTTTTGCCTCACACCAAAGCCGTCGTATCAATACTTAATAGGCGATAAAAAAACATTATACAGAAAAAAAAAATACAAAAGATGAACCCGTCAGGAACAATACAATTCTACCAACGCAGCTACCCCTCTCACTCTTACTAATTAATAAGTTAATTTAATATGTATTAGTAATATGTGATGATAATGTTTAATTTATATTTGTACTAGCTTTCCGCCCGCGGCTTCGCCCGCGTTATATTCGAATTTCCCACAGGAAGGATATGTTTTCCGTCGGTAAAATTATCTTATTTCCTTCCTTGGGTCCTCGGGTTTTACGATTGGTATATACGGGGTGGTTACCCCGTATATACCAAACGTAGTCCGTCCGACCAACCGACGTACCAGCTCTAGTCTATCTGTGTATAAAATTTTATTTAAATCGGTTCAGTGGTTTTTACAATACTGCCATACAACCTTTCACCCCCTCCTGTCAACCCTTTACAGCCCTTTTCTGCTTTAAAAGGTAGCCTCTGTCCTGTCTCAGCCTCTAGACTATCTGTGTACCAAATTTCATTTAAATCGGTTCAGTATTTTTAACAATATTTCCATACAACCTAGTATCCCTTCTTTCAACCTTTTACAACCCTTTCCAACCTGTTTTGTATAAAAAAGTAGCTTATGCCCTTTCTTGGGCTTTAGACTATCTGTGTACCTAGTTTCATTTAAATCGGTTCAGTAGTTTTAACATTATTTCTATACAACCTATTATCCCTCCTTTCAACCTTTTACAACCCTTTACAACCTTTTTTGAATGAAAAAGTAGCGTATGTCCTTTCTCAGGCTATAGACTATCTGTGTATAAAATTTTATTTAAATCGGTTCAGTGGTTTTAACAATACTGCCATACAACCTTTCACCCCCTCCTTTCAACCTTTTACAACCCTTTTCTGTTTAAAAGGTAGCCTCTATCCTTTCTCAGCCTCTAGACTATCTGTGTACCAAATTTCAATTAAATCGGTTCAATGGTTTTAACAATATATTCATACAATCTATCATCCCTCCTTTCAACCTTTTACAACTCTTTACAACCTTGTTTGCATGAAAAAGTAGCCTATGTCCTTTCTCAGGCTCTAGACTATCTGTGTACCAAATTTCATTTAAATCGGTTCAGTAGTTTTGGCGTGAAAGCGGAACAGACAGACAGACAGACAGAGTTACTTTCGCATTTATAATATTAGTATATTTTTATTAGCTAAATGTTCTGACTGTTATGACTAAGGTACAAATGGTCGCATCCATCACGCAAACATCTGCCCCCACCAGGATTCGAACTCGGGACACAGAGATAGCGGCACCTTGCAACCGGTATACTAACCACACGCCAAAATGTAAGCATACAAATTGTAACTAATTCTTCAACCAAAGCCCACACTTCACCAAACTTTCGAACCCCCCACCGAGAGCATCGCGACAAACACCTCGATACTCTTTTAATCGATTCTTTATTCGATCGTAAATAACACGAGCGATTAAATTATTGGCGATTTCGAATCAACAAATGAAGCAATATTACATAGGGGCAGGTTTGGATTGGAAATTATCGATTTAGTTGCCTCAAGGCACGTTTTGGCCCATGTTGAAGTTAAAACAGCGTTAGTTATACGCATCTAATCTAAGATTAGAACGATATTTTATGATAAGCAAAAAGTTATGACGCGTGCATTATCATAAATGGTGCTGTGTGACATATTTCAAATTAATAGTTATTTTGTGGTTATTTTATGCTGTTAATTTTAGTAATGGTGTCGTTGCTGTAATATTTAAACGTTTAAATTTGAAATCGCTCATTCAGTTCATGATTAAGAAAATGCTAATACTCTATTCTGTATCGAATTAATTCAGACCGACTTAACAAACTGGAACGACTCCTGAATTCAGGACTCCCGAATGCACATTTTAGATCAATTTACTGAAATATAACTACATATATTAGAATTATTCGTATGCTTTGAACTGGTGGCTCATTCGGTGGCAGTTCAGAACTTTAGACAAGAGTGTTTAAAGTTCTGAAGTGTTCTGTTCTGAGTGTTAAGAAAACTTACAGAGTTACACTTTTCTTCTTAATATTATAAACATTCCCAATGCTACCAGCACTTTACTCAGTGGCTTGGTCACCCATCTTAAAGTGACCACGACGAAAACCCCTTTACTTTTAATATTGCACATCAATTCCACAAAACCTTGATGTATGTATTCGTTTCACAAAATATCGGCGTTTTAAGTTGTAATATTTATTTTGTGGCTGCCTACTTACTGTGTACTTTATGGTTGCGTAGGAAACGCTATATCCACTTGTTAATAAGTCAGCTTAAAATAGCTTCGTTACGTTTAATCGCCATCGAGAAGTGGCTACGGCAAAGGTGTCTTCCCTTTTTATATAAAACTACACTAAAATCAATATTGTATTAATCGCGGTGACGTAAATTCGTGTTTTATAACAAACGCTGTATCCACTTATAGAAATACCTTAATATAGATTTGGTCGTCCATTTTGCCGTGACCAAGGCAAATTGCACCGCACCTTCTCCCGAAGAGCGGTCGCCCTCATAACAAACCTTAACGTCATTAGAACCAAGGCTTAAGCTGAGTTTGTAGAAAAGAAAAACCACAAGACTTAAAACAGCTTTGAGTTTTGTTCACCCATCACGAAATGACCATTATAAAGACTCCTTCACTTTGAACATCCATTACACTAAATCAGAAATAAGTATTCATCACGCGAACACTTCGGTATTCTAAGTCGGTGTTGCATAACAAACTTATCAATAAGTAACAGCTTAATACAGCAACTTAAAATTAATATGTCCACCGTCATACATAATGCATGGTAAGAATGATGAACGAGTGGAAATCTGACACTTATTGCCGCAAACAAGACGCTCGGCAGTAAGTCATGTTCGATGGAAACATTTACGAGCTTAAGACTATTCATAACTTAATTTGAACTTAAGTCGTGAATAAGGGAACAAATACTACATAATAATGTCTTACAGTTTTGGTCGAGTGTATCCGTGGGAACTTTTATTATTGCTGTTAGTAAATGGCTAGAGCAGTGATTCCAAAAGTGCCTAGTCTATATTGACCCTAGAGGTCTATGACAACCTGCAACCTGTCAGCGAAAAAAAATATGTTGGGTCCATGAAATGAAAATGGGGGCCACGATAATACCTCAACATACAAGGATAGTAAATAGGTACCTATTTACTTATATTATACTATGTTTTAGTATAAAGACTTTTTATACGTTATTTCTAAAAGTAGCTATGAAGTAAAAAAATATTATATACTAGCGACCCGCCCCGGCTTCAACGGGTGCAGTGAAAAAATGGTTATGGTGGGTTATCCCTAAGAGATAGACATATACCATCGCGGACTTTTTTGTGGATTTTTGTAAGTTGTACAATACTGTAGTACATTATTTTGGTCTATCTCGTAGGGTTCAGCCAGCGTTTACAATATAAGCGCAAAAAAAACGTGCTTATTTACGACATCACATTAGAAACCTTTAAATTTATCAGTGTTTCTCTACTATATTATGCATTTATTATACATACAAACCTTCCTTAAGAATCACTCTATCTATTAAAAAAAACCGCGTCAAAATCCGTTGCGTAGTTTTAAAGATCTAAGCATACATACGGACATACAGCGAAAGCGACTTTGTTTTATACTATGTATTGATTTGTAAAAGTAGCTATGAAGTAAAAAAATATTATATTATGTTTATTAAGTTTTGTGAATTATAGGATGTAGGCATTCAATATCAGGTTCATTCAATATCAGGCAAAACCAAAAAAAAATGGCTAACTAACGTGATGAAAAGTATACTATAACCAGCTCAGGAGCATGAAAAATAACTGTACCAAGAATCGTTAAAATCCGTCGAGTATTTTGGTTTCTATAACGGTTATACAGGCTGACATCAGTATCGATCCCTAATCACCCCCTGATAGTTATTTTGGAAATATATTTCATGTACAGAATTGACCCCTCTACAGATTTATTATAAGTATAGATTGCGATTGCGACATCTTATGTCACATGTTGGCAATATACACTGTGATTTTTATGGGGATTGCAGATATACGGCGAATCTTATACGGGAGATTACACGCGAACCACATACCATCAGGTGGGCAGTTTGCTTCTTTGTCAACAAATCACTTAACAATCAAAAAAGGAATCATTTTTATCACGGGATACTTTCATGTCTCTCTTTTCGTCTCTCCTCTCTCCTATGAGGGATCCTATAAGGGAGGATGTAACATTTACACCAATCTTCAATGTCTAGAAGGACACAATATTTTTGTGAAGTTAAAAAGTCATAGAACCCACTAGTTATTCAAAAAGCTGTCATCTTCTCACTTAATTTTATCACCATGATAATGATAATACAATGTTTGTCGTTTGTCGATGTCGCTACATGAAAGACGGTTGCAACATGTGTCTGCTCTCTAGGGCGAGTCTCGGAATGGGGTGCAAAGAACTTAGTCAAGTTCAACCCCACGAAGACACAAGTGTGCGCGTTCACTGCGAAGAAAGACCCATTTATCGTAGTGCCTCAGTTTCAAGGAGTCGCTCTTCGTATGTCCGAGTCTATTGGGATTCTAGTTGTGGAAATTTCAGCCACAGTGCAGTTCGGGAGTCATTTGGAGGACAAAGTAAAAATGGCGAGTAAAAAAATGGGTGTTCTCAACAGAGCGAAGCGGTACTTCACGCCCAGTCAGCGTCTGATGCTTTATAAAGCTCAAATACGGCCGCAGATGGTGTACTGCTCTCACCTCTGGGCTGGAGCCCCCAAATATCAACTCGACCCTCTTGACTCCCTGCAAAGGCGTTCCGTATCATCGGTGATCCCAATATTACGGCCTCAACAGAGACCTTGGAGCAGCGGAGAGACTTTGGCTCTCTGTGTGTTCTTTATAGGCTCTTTAACGGAGAGTGCTCTGAGGAACTATTTGCAATGGTGCCTTCGTCACCTTTTTACCATCGCACCTCCCGCCACCGCAGTAGAGTTCATCCATATCACCTGGAACCGATCTTGTCTAGTACAGTTCGGTTTCAGCGTTCATTCCTTCCGCGTACATGCAAACTCTGGAATGAGCTCCCAGCTGCGGTGTTTCCTGAGCGCTACGATATGTCTAACTTCAAACGAGCGAGGCTGCCTACCTGGAGAGTATTACTCTCCAGGTAGGCAGCGGCTCAGTTGTGCCCCTGGCACTGCAGATGTCCATGAGCGATGGTTACCACTTACCATCAGGTGGGCCATTTGCTCGTCTGCCACCGTACGGAATAAAAAAAAATGTTTTCGGTCCAAAAATTACAGGCAGAATAACCGATTAGATAGGGAAGATCAGATGAAGTTTATTCATCATCATCTGGTACCATAATGAATTAATTTGAGCATCTTGTGTAATGCCTTATTAAATATATTGCGTAGTTTTGAATCACGAAAAATTCTTTTATTTTACTCTTGAATCCCGAAGAACGTAATGAGAATTTCAAAATTAGAATCCTAAGTACAGCGCCATTAATATATTGAGCGCAGTGGATGATTTAAATGAGTCGTATAGAATCAAAAACAGCAATCTGACATTTCACTAAGTTATGGTAATTAAGAAAAAAGATATCCTTTTCTAAATGAATTGCCAAATCCACCACACACACTGTAATTTAGTTAAATAAAAGTTTGTGTTTTGATGAAATAGAAAATAGAGTCGATTGGATTGAAAATAAATGAATATAATTAAAAACAAAAATTCAGAATTCTGTTTTTGATACTGACATTTGATTTTTGCTTTGATTCTAAGCAAATACCAGATTTCTGTTTTTGTTCCTAACTAATTCAAATATAGAATCGAGTGCAAAATGGGATTCAAGTATAGAAGAATTCTTAGCGTAGTGACGGATTTAAAATAATTTTTCGGAAAGAAAAATAATTTTACGAGCGCACGATACATTTTGTCTTCTATTGTTCTATTTATATTCTTTTCCATTTTTAGACGTTTTGTAAATGAACAATATTATACATTACAATTTCACAGAAAAATAACGATAAGCAAATATACTCCCGCATTGCATTTGAAAAAGAATATAGATTTGGTAGGCATTATTATTCGTATAAATTCGCTGTCGATGTTTTTGGTCTCGATAATAGACACTCGTAGCTTTTCGATGTTCATGTTCCAAATTCAAAACTGATTTATGCCCTATTTGATAGTTCGCTTACTATGTGCTTTGAACAAATTGATTTTGAAAAATACACGACGTACTTTCTGTCACAGCCTGTGAGTTACATCTAATCCCAACCATGGATTACATAGTTAATGATGAATTATGTTATGATATATACGATGTCAAACACTATATCTTATATTACGCTGAGATTAATGCATTCACTAGGTAGGTGCCGAAGGGAAAACATGGCTACGTTCTTGTGAAACTAATTTATGAGTTATGATATTGCTTATTGCTTGACTTTAAGGTTTACGAATCTCCCTTAGATATTCTCGTACACAATGGAAACTACACGGCGAGAGAATTTCGCTATATAAGTTCATATGTTGCATTAATTATTTGTTATCTTAATGATTTTATATGATATTTGTATAGGTTTTCTTTTAGTATTTCTCTGGTTCAAGGTTGCCTGGTATCGATTGCTATTTATCAATAAGGCCGCCTGTTGTGCATTTGTTATTTGTTATATTTTCTTTTGTCTATATTCTTATTTTTGATGTGTAATAAAGTGTTACGTTATGTAAATAATATAAATAACTAAGTAACACTGTCTGACTGTCCATTGTGGTTTCACGCCATAACTATTGGCGGGATTCAAATAAAATTTGGAACACAGATAGCCTAGTGCAGTGAGAAAGTACATAGGCTTTTTAATGCGAGGGCGAGATCTGTCTCCGCCGGCATTGATTGCGGCAATGCTGGCGGACGAGGGAGGTTGGAGGGCTGTGGCCTCCTTCTGTGAAGCAGTGATGCTCCAGAAGGTGGCTGCCGAGCGGGGTAGGGAGATGGCCGATCTCGCTCGAAGGAGGCGGCGCCAGGTTCGGTAGCAGAGCGTCGTCGGTGGAGGAGACCGGGGGAGGTAGTGAGCCTCCCCCGAGGAGGGCTCCCCTGTATCGACGGGGGAGCGGAGGCTGGGGGTTCCCGGAAGTAGCTTGATGTTCCCAGGGGCTCCCTACATGCCTGAGGAAGGCCATACCTGAGGATTTTAGTGGGTAGGCCTCCCCCTTCCGGGGTGGAGAGCCCCACATAACCGCCGGCTCGCCACAGCCGGGGTATGCAATTTAATGCATTTTCATCAGGGGAAAAAAGGCTTTTTAATGCGAAAAAAATAGCTGTAAGTGGTCCAAATAGGGGATTATTGTTTGAATAGAAAGTACGTCATTAAATAAATTGTATAAATTATCTAGTCAAAGAATTGTAAAAATTTTAAAAGCTATCAAAATATCTAGATGTTTCAATATGTGCATCTGTTATAGGTAAGTGTGGCAGGATATTATTCCCCATCTTAGAAACAGCATGCCAAGAGGTGCTTTAAAAGATGCAAATTTGTACGCAAAACACGAGGTTTTGACCTCCATAGTCGAGTGGATAGTACACCGGTTTCAAGGTGTCGCCATCTCTGAGGTCCCGGGTTCGAATCCCGGTGGGGGCAGATGTTTGTGTGATGAATGCCAGCATTTGTACCTTAGTTATGGTTGTTGATATATATTTCAATAAAAAATATTTATATATGTATAATACATGTATGTCTATCCGTTATCCTAGATCCCATAACACAAGCCTTACAGAGCTTAGATTGGGGCTAGGCTAATTGGTGTAAGTGTAACAAATATTTATTATTTATTATTTTATTTATTATAGCTAAAGCTGTTTTTTAAGAAGTATTTAAATCGGTAACGTTTTCGAAGAATAAATATTGATTAAGTCTTTCATTTATAGGTATTTTATATCCGAAACGAATTTGTCCCCATCGCAATCTATACAGACAAGCTCCAGCACAGCACGGCAGTAATAGATACACATAGACACACAATCGAACACAAAAGCACGAGCATTGATACTAAGCATATTCTACATAAGTAATTTAAATAAATGCTTCGTCTTTATATATATCAAAATCAAAATAATCTTTATTCAACATAGACCTTTACAGGCACTTATTGACGTCAATAAACAAAACAAAAGAAAAAAAAGGTTAAAAAAAATCAAAAACCTTGTCCGTACGTACGAATAAGGAAAAAAAAAATTATAAATAATAACAATATTATAAATAATGTAGTTACCAAACATGGCTCTATGAATAGTGTCCCTATTCCCAAATAGTGTGATCATTTAGATAATCACTTACTTTATAATAAATAACCTTTACTCATGAGTGTCTTTTTGATATGGATTTTAAATTTATATAAAGGCAAATTAATGACACTTTGACAATGACATATATATATATATATATATATATATATATATAGATAGATAGATAGATAGATAACACTTTATTGTACATACACCACAAAACAGAGAGAAGAAAATAACATAATACACTTAAAATTACTAGTACAATTGGCGGTCTTATCGCTCAAACAGCGATCTCTTCCAGACAACCTATATATATACCTATATATATATATTATATATATATACTACGGCCCGTCCCGGCTTCGCACGGATAGACATTACTCTTCGCAGCGTATGCGATGAAAGACATTTTATGACTAATTTTATTACACCTTCGGTTGATTTTAATAAAAATTTCTAAAGATTTCTATAGTAATCTAGTACTAAATATAAACTATGTTACTCAGTGATAATGTAGCTTTCTAATGAAAAAAGAATTATTAAAATCGGTCCAGTATTTTTTGCGTTTATTCGTTAAAATTCGTTAAGTCGTAAAAAGAAATTTTACAAATCACGCATGAATCAAAATATGGGAAAGAACTGTTCTCTGAAACACAATTCAAGCTACATCAGGGGACAGGACGACAAAGTATATCATTTTATATAATGTTCGTTACAATAAACAATTTTTATTTATTAATTTATTTTTATTTATTTAAATGCCTATTTTTCAATTCTCACGATCATGGTTCCTCTTGACGTGCCATCGTGGCCATGCTATTCATGAATGTCGTGATTCGCGTATAACTGAGAAATGTTCCGACACAATAATGTTTCTCAACCTGTCAGTGCCCGTGAATACGAGTAGTTCTCTCAGTAACGTGACGTGCATGGAGAATGTATTAATGAATAATTGTCACGGAGGTGTCAAATTTGTGTCAAAAGTAACAAAAAAATATTTATTTTAACACAAACACTACACACATTAAAAAAATGGGATAAAACAATAACAAAACGAAAAAAATTTGGTACAACAAACTATTTACAACATATACGTAATTGCTGTGCCCCCTTCGTACCAAAATTCGTCTAACCTTTTTAGGGGCTAAAAAAGGAGGCAAATAACCAGAGTCTCATCCATATCCAAAAACGTTTTAACCAGTAATAACAATATATTGTGTGCATCTAACTGGGTATAGTCTTTAGATGCGTTTCTCATAATGCAAATAAAAATTAGACCCAGTCGTTACACTCCACGCTCACGAAAAAAAACCGTTAATAAACGGCTTTTTTTTTAAGTAGGTTTGCGTTTGTCAATCTCACCTGATGGTAAGTGACGATGAGGACTAGGATGGAACACGCTTACCTAGCAAATGCCTATTCACTCGTGACTTGAAGACCGTAAGATTATATTGTTCCGGGAACACAGACGTCGGCAAAGAGTTCCACATCTTAGCTGTTCGTATTAAAAACGAAGACTGGAACCGTTTCGTACGTGTGCGAGGATAGTCCACCACGTAAGGATGGTAGTTAAGCCTACGTCTGGTTGACTAGTGGTGGAAAGGAGCGGGTGGAATTAATTCATGTAATCTCAACATGCTTCTACAAGTTGGATCTATCCTCGCATCTATCCCGCCTTATAAAGGACCCCCGTGTCTTAAAAAGACGCGTAATAATAAGCGAGATAACGCAGACACACCTCTCTACACCCTTAGCCGTTCACACTGTTGCTCTCTTCGCACCAATATTGGTCTGCTTTTTTAGGGGGCCCATTTAGTGAGCGGCGAGTCACCACCTGCCATATTTAAATCAATTAGAAGGCTTTGAGAAGGCAGGTGACCGGAGTCTCTTCCATAGCCCGGTTTTCATTACCTCCAAAATCCAAATGCAATAGTCCACAAACGTTTTGACAAGAAATTACAATAGTTTCTGTGTATCTAACTGGTTGTAGTCTTTAGCTGCATTTTTCATGGTGCAGTTAGAGATTAGACTGAGTTGGTATACACTACATGGACACTTTCATATCCCCGCGCACGCCTTATAAAGGACCGTGTCTTAAAAAGACGCGTGATAATAAGCGACATAATAATATTAATATATATCCCCGCGCACGCCTTATTAAGGACCGTGTCTTAAAAAGACGCGTGATAATAAGCGACATAATAATATTAATCTATATCCCCGCGTACGTCTTATAAAGGACCGTGTCGTAAAAAGACGCGTGATAATAGCGACATAATAGTATTAATCTATATCCCCGCGCACGCCTTATTAAGGACCGTGTCTTAAAAAGACGCGTGATAATAAGCGACATAATAATATTAATCTATATCCCCGCGCACGCCTTATTAAGGACCGTGTCGTAAAAAGACGCGTGATAATAAGCGACATAATAATATTAATCTATATCCCCGCGCACGCCTTATAAAGGACCGTGTCTTACAAAGACGCGTGATAATAAGCGACATAATAATATTAATATATATCCCCGCGCACGCCTTATAAAGGACCGTGTCTTACAAAGACGCGTGATAATAAGCGACATAATAATATTAATCTATATCCCCGCGTACGTCTTATAAAGGACCGTGTCGTAAAAAGACGCGTGATAATAAGCGACATAATAGTATTAATCTATATCCCCGCGCACGCCTTATTAAGGACCGTGTCTTAAAAAGACGCGTGATAATAAGCGACATAATAATATTAATCTATATCCCCCGCACGCCTTATAAAGGACCGTGTCTTACAAAGACGCGTGATAATAAGCGACATAATAATATTAATCTATATCCCCGCGTACGTCTTATAAAGGACCGTGTCGTAAAAAGACGCGTGATAATAAGCGACATAATAGTATTATCTATATCCCCGCGCACGCCTTATTAAGGACCGTGTCTTAAAAAGACGCGTGATAATAAGCGACATAATAATATTAATCTATATCCCCGCGCACGCCTTATTAAGGACCGTGTCGTAAAAAGACGCGTGATAATAAGCGACATAATAATATTAATAATATTAGATATTTTCTTTTAAAGTAATATCATTATTTTATTTTCTTATATAAATTATTAATATTGCAAGTAAGATAAAAAATCGATCCTGGAGAAAAAAAAAACAACATGTGCACATGTGGAATCGATCTCAGATGAGCCGATTTAGATGATGAACCTAAATACGCGAAATACTCTATCTATATGGTGTTAGCCTTACATCCAGTGTGAGGTTAGTCAGTTATCTATAGATGCAAGTATGACTACCTACAACGCAACAATAAATACAGCGATAGGCCACTCCAACAAACTATGAAAGCTGACGGTAGGAACTGCTTCTTTTACAATCAAATTGGTTCGATGATTTACCAGCTAACGTAATGTTGTTTAGCTCTCTATTGATATGGCAATAAGGTACAATTTATTTAATCTATTGATAATTTAAACTGTATGTATAGTCGAAATGTTTTGATTACTCAAAATAAAAGTCAAGAATACTGCTTGTACTTACTGTTTTGAGTAAAATCAGATAATCACGGCTTGTTCTTCTCAGCCCTGTTCTTGTTGCCTTTATTTTAACTGAAGATAACATGAACTATTTGAATGTAGGTACTTACAGTTTTCGTTCCATGCCTTAAATTATGATGAATATCAATTTGTTATGTACTTATCTTTACATTTATTATGCACTGAATTCTTGATTTTGTGGTATAAATAATGATTTTATTATTTAAGATTTATCACCAGTCACGAACTATAATTCACTCACGAACTCACGAGATGACACAACGGCTGAACAGTTTGTTTACTTTTAATTATTTTCATTATCCGCACAATATTACTACGAAATAACACTACTAAATATTTACACTTAGATTTACACAATTATCTAGTTTTTACGGCAAACACATACGATATGTATTTTTAAACTTTATTTTATTACGGAGCTGATGCAATCTACGCGCTATCGTATTCGCGTATCTTCATTATAATGATGACTGAATGACTTAGACTTCATTATAATGTATTTATGAATGAAACACCAAATAAATATATATATTTTTGAAATCCAATAAAATTATAAGACTACAATCACTTTGTATCGCTGAGAATCAATTTGAAAACTTATCATTAACTTATCGTCAGATTGACTCCCAGAATAGGTCCCGTAGGGCTACAAAATAAATAGAGGAGGTAAATCAAGCTGAAAGCTTACCCCGGTGCATTTTGTATGAGCCAGTGGGCTTCGCCGCTGAATAATTTAAGCCAAGCAGAGCCGAAATAAAATCTCTTTTGAATATAACAGTAATGTGGCTTTGGAGACCTGAGGATTTTTTGATTATACTTTTGAAAAAAGCAACGGCAACAAAAAATACTTTTATTAAACAAACTAACAGACAATACAAACTAATTTACATTAATAGATCAGTACTTTATAAGACACGATCCTTTATAAGGCTTGCACGAAAATATAGACCGAACGCGTAAAGGCCATTTCAGCGGATCTATTGAAAGTGTACGTCGAGTGTACCAAATGGGTCTAACCTCTATCTACACAAGTAAAATAGTAGCTAAAGACTCTACCTAGATAGATGCACGGGAACTATCGTCGTAATAGGTGTGATTTTTAAATTTTTTATTTATTACTCCACCAACTCATTTTGAGTAAATATTTCATAAACAAATATTTCTACTATACTCCATAATCCGTCTAAGCGACATGTACTCTTTAAAAAAAAACTTCGTTTTTTCCTGTGTCGTGGATACAGCTGCAAATATATCAGGATGTCCGATAAGTTCTTAAATTTTTATAACTTTTGTTAGTCCGATAAGTTCTTAAATTAAATTTTTTATAACTTTATTTTTAAACATAAAATAACAACTTCATGTTGACGTAGAGACACCATTTTTCGTCACCAGTGACGATGCGATAAAGAAATTTTGCTTATGTCCATGAGTTGAGAGATGACGAGCAAGCAAACTGGCAGCAATGGTGGATCGTTGATTTTTATTGTTTTCGCTCAATACGTTCGGCATCCAAGCTCCAAGTTTTTGAACCTTTCCCATTGAGTGGAGATGTTCTGCTACTGTTGATTTATTGGATCCTATACGCTCTGCCAATTCTCTGGTTGTTTGACGCGCGTCTTCGTGCAGAAGTTGATCCAAACGCTCTTCATCAAACTCACTTGGTCGCCCGGAACGAGATGCGTCCTTGAGGTCGAAATTGCCACCTTTGAACTTCGCAAACCAATATCGAGCAGTTCTTTCAGCTATGGCACCCTCTCCGTATACGGCACAAATCTCTCTAGCAGCTTCCGTGGCTTTGGCACCTCGGTTAAACGCAAAAAGTAGATGGTGTCGAAAATGCTCGTTTTTGTCGACTTGACACTCCATTTAAATGCTCTAAAAATTAACAAAAACTAATCGAAACAAAAAAACCAAATAGACTTTCTTGTAGAGCGAAAAATTCTCTTTCGAATAAAACACAAAACATTATACCAAAAAATTTCATTTCGATCGCTAATTTTTTAATTTAAAAAAACGGCAAGATCTTATTGGACAACCTAATAGAATCTCACCCTACCAGAACAGACTTTTGTAGGTCATACAAAATGTTTGTTACGTGCGAGAATTGAACCCACCACCTTGAAGGCGATCCCTCGACCGCTGCCCCAATCGTGTCAGATTATTATTACATCCTTCCGTTTTAAAAGTCGCTTAAACATTATATAATAAAATCTATCAAATATCAGTACACGTCGTAGCTAGTCACTATTATGTTGAATATCTATTTGAATTAACAGAGACAATACTTAAAATTGAACAAAACAAAAAAAAATACAATATATTTATTTATATAAACATAATAATATACACTTAATAATTATGATTGTAATTAAGTTAAAAAGTTTAAAAATAGCACGAGGTTAGAGATAGATATTTATTTTATTTGGTCTACAGATACACACACACAAAACAGTTATTATAATTAAAGAAGATAAAAAAGAATTGAACAATATTACGGTAGTAACAGGATTGCCTGTGTTACTCGACTGCCATACAGAATAGGATGTACATGTCTCCTGTGGCAACACAAAAAGGTCAATAGTACCAATATTTAATAGCATTGCATACGGATATAATAATAACTAGCTTTTTGCCCGCGGCTTCGCCTGCGTGGATTTCGGGATTGTGTCTATAGAGGGTTAAGGGTTATATATAGCTTTTGCCCACGGCTACATATGCGCGGAAGTCGGTTTATGGTGCGAAGGTTTTATCGCGCTTCCCTTAGGACTATCCGTTTTTCCGAGATAAAAAATACCGCAGAACCTTGCTCAAGAATCACTCTATCTATTGATAACCGCATGTAAATCTGTGCAGTAGTTTTTGAGCGAATCCTTTATTGCGCATCCCGTGGGATCTGTCGATTTTTCCGGGATAAAAAGTAGCCAATGTTACGCGGGGATAAAGTAGCTTTCCAAAGGTGAAAGAATTTTTGAAATCGGTCCAGTAGTTTCGGAGCCTATTCATTACAAACAAACAAACAAATCTTTCCTCTTAATAATATTAGTATAGATAAATCAATTTATTTGTCTTAACAAACTTACATTATTTTTGATTTTAACATTATGATTTTATCCTTCTCGTATAGACAAAATGGTTTACAACTCAGTAGTTGCCGACTAGCGACAACCTCTGCTATTCTGTCGCAACCTTTTACAATTTATTGTTAAAAGCAGTGTTAGAGGTACAAAACCAAATATTCCCAAAAAGGAAAAATAAAAACTGAGTAAATACTAATAATAAAAAATAAAATAGGCACTCCATCACTCTGGGGTGCTATATTACTAGCAGGGATTGCCGCATAAGTAGCCATTCACGATTTTTATATCTGGGACTTAAGGTCTCATCCAACAAGCCTAAACTTACTGGGGCTGTATTACTTTTCATAGTCCCCTTCCCGCTGGAGTATCAGATCAGATATCACCATAATATTGCATTATCACGCGATATAAATATGCATGAAAAATTTCAGCTCAATCGTTGCGAATCAATCAAGATGCGAGAGAAACAGCGGGTTTGCTGATACTTAATACATGATTGTCTTCAGAATAAAATAGCAAAAATATTGGTCAAAATATTTCAATATATTATAGAAATCGTGTACAGCAAAACGTTCAACCATAAACTGGACTGTCCGTCTCTTGTACCACAAACCATCCGTTTTTAGGGTTCCGTACCTCAAAAGGAAAAAACGGAACCTTATAGGATCACTTTGTTGTCCGTTTGTCCGTCCGTCTGTCAAGACCCTTTTTCTCAGGAACGCGTGGAGGTAGGAAGCTGAAATTTATATCAATTACTCAGGTCTACTGTCCCTTGAAGCTGTGAAAAAATCAAACTTCTAAGCCAACGCAATCAAAAGATACAGCCGTTTATGCCGCAAATTTTCGACACTTGCAAGGGAATCAAAACCTACAGGGTGCTTCCCGTGAACTCAGAATCTTGAAATTTGGTACGAAGCAACGTCTTATAGCATAGATAAAGGAAAAATTACGAAAACCATATATTTTTAGTTACATCACATAATATATATTTTTTAATAATTTTAAACTTACTACCCATTTCCTCATAAACGCGTAGAGGTATTAAATTGAAATTCATACCAAATACTCAGGTCTATAATACTTTTAAGCTGTAACAAAATCAAACTTCTATGTCAACGCAATCAAAAGAAACAGCAATTTAAGCTGCATATTTTGAAACTCGCAAGTACTCGCAAGGGAATCAAAACCTAAAGGGTACTTCCAGTCGACCTAGAATCTTGAAATTTGGCATGAAACAACGTTTTATAGCACACATAAAGGAAAAATTCCGAAAACCTTAAATTTTTAGTTACATTACAAAATATATGAACGAACTTTGTAAACCTTGCAGGTTTGTACGGAACCCTCGGTGCGCGAGTCCGACTCGCACTTGGCCGGTTTTTCGCCATAAAAACTATCCTTCCTTAAACTTCAACGAGTTATGCGCTTACCAACACATTTTGCGATTCATTTTTATATATAAGATATATTCACTAGTCTCTCACCAACAAGATCGATTAAATAAAAAGTTAGATAAAACCGTCGTTAAGATATTGTAATTTTTTCAGATGAGTATTAGATAGTTTTCGAAGGATAATTCTAAATGTCTGTATCTAATAACTTTTTACTGTATCTAATAACATTTGACGACCTCCATAGTCGAGTGGATAGTACACCGGTTTCAAGGTGTCGCCATCTCTGAGGTCCCGGGTTCGAGTCCCGGTGGGGGCAGATGTTTGTGTGATGAATGCGAGCATTTGTACCTTAGTCATGGTTGTTGATATATATTTCTATAAAAATTATTTATATATGTATAATATATGTATGTCTATCCGTTACCCTAGATCCCATAGCACAAGCCTTACAGAGCTTAGTTTGGGCTAGGCTAATTGGTGTAAGTGTAAAAAAAATATTTATTATTAAAAAAAACTCTGTATAGCCGCCATCTTGGATGTTCAATTTAATGTGTAAATTATGAAGAATGTCTTTTCATTAGCGCGTTGTATTTACCTGTAATTTAAATACGTTTAAGAAACTATTTGATTATTAGCCTTAATAAATAAACAACAAATAACAGAACGTATCGAACGACATTGTAAGTATTTTAATACATTATAATAACAAACCACAATTAAACTTAATGCAACATTAACTTTTATCCATTTCTTTACAACAATATTTTATTTCGCAACACTTCCTCTTTTATTTCATACCATGAACTACGTAACAAGTCACAGCACACGACAGTTATTGCTAAATGCACTTTGTCGGGTGGAAACTGGGAACTACATAAAGGTAATGTGAACGAACAAACCCATATGTTATAAGGAGCCTTTCTATATTTAGCTACTTTTAGTAACATTCCGAATTCATTTCTAAAACTAGCCTCTTGATTATGTTACTGTAAAATTTTATTGAAACTGAGAGATACAGCAGTGACATTGTTGCTTTATTTAGTTTCGATGTAACAGTTATGTTTATCAGCCAGCAATGTGCAGCAACCTATTTCCTTTCATACTACCAACTTTTTTTGACACTCTTTTTCGTCTTATGCCGTCAGGTTATGGAACGCTCTCCCTGAGAGTATTAGGAGAGCGCGAACGCTGAAGACCTTTAAGAATCAACTCCGTATTCACTTCCTGTCATCCTGTCAATGATTCCTTAACTTAAAATAATAAAAAATATTTTTTACACCTGCACCAATTAGCCTAGCCCAAAGTAAGCTCTGTAAAGCTTGTGTTATGAGATCTAGAGTAACGGATAGACATACATATATTATACATATATAAATAAATTTGGTAGAAATATAACAACCATAACTAAGGTACAAATACTCGCATTCATCACGCATAAATCTGCCCCCACTAGGACTCGAACCCGGGACCTCGGAGATAGCGACACTTTAAACCCGGTATACCAACCCCTCGACTACGGAGGTCGTCTAAAATAGTTATAGGCTATGGTCCTGTCCAATTATTTCACACGTCCTCTATTTAAATCTCCTTATAGTACTTCCCTGGTCAAACGTTGCATGGTAAAGATTGCTGTTTAACAATAAAATCGCCGCTTGTAAATTTGTTTTATGTTTTTTGTCTATATTCTTGTTTTCGGTGTGCAATAAAAAGTTATGCTATTTATGTACACAAGGCAATAATATATTTTCACTATGTTAGTTTCATTCATATGCCATTCTTTATATAGCCAGTGGACTCCTGATCTCAATGGTCCTAATATTTTAACTGCAATAGTAGCAATGTAATCCTAAGCGAGACCTGAAGTTTATGGCTTCAGCTGAAGCTGCGGCGAACCAGAAGTTGTCGAAGAACCTGGAAGAGGGTCGCTGCAAGGGTGTCGATGCAGGTTACAAAAGCTCGTTCTATGGAACCAGTGACATTAACTAATTAGAATGGGAATCTAAATATAAACAGTGTAAATAATAATATATATATTTTGACATTATGTTGAAGTGACATATATAGTTTAATCTATACTACGCAATATTATATAGAGGGAAGATGTGATGGTTTTTTTTTCGTTGGTGGTTTGTTTGCATTAAAACTACTTGATCGATTTGAAAAATTCTTTCACTGTTGGGAAGCTAAACTATTTCCGGTAAACATAGGCTGTATAAAATTTCCAAAAAGTTTGGGATCTATACTAAAACTCCAATAATGTAACCCAAAGTGCGAAAAAATTACTAAAAAACTTTCTTGCGTACGCTGCGAAAATTATTTATTAGAGAACAAAATAATGTACTATGTCTTTGCAGATAATGATCTACAAAAAATATCGCAAATAATAGTTAGACATATGCTATGTCTAACTATTATATATTATGTCATTAATAAGTGTTTTATCATTTTATAAAAAAAATAAAAAATACCGCCTCTATAAAAGCTCTTTTATTTATACTTTGAAAGTAATCCTTATCAAAATAAATAACTTCATATTTAAGTCTATTTCAATATGGTATTGATATACAACTTTTTTAAATTATTCAAATACAAAAGATATCACAAGTTTAAAAATGTAAGTTATTTGAAAAATGTCGCATAATCGCCGCTCACGCCGTTCGGTTAGACGGCACCATAATAAAAGTAAAAACTCTTTTTAATCACCCCATACAAAAACAAAGAAACATGTATGGGATAGTATGTGTGTGTGTGTGTGTGTGCGTAAAGGTGTGTGTGTATGTAGGTGTGTAGGTGTGTGTGGGTGGTGTGGATGAGTGTGTGTGTTTTTTTAATTTAAGTTTAAAGCTTTTGTTTAATGTGCCGTGCGAAGTCGGGACGGGCTGCTAATACTTAGTAATCTTATATATAAAAATGAATCGCAAAATGTGTTGGTAAGCGCATAACTCAACAATACCTTGACCAATTTGGCCAATTCTTTCGTTAATATGTTCGTTGAAGTTTAAGGATGGTTTCTACGGCGAGAAAAATTCGAATAATTATCGAAAAAACCCTAAAACCAGACGACCTTATTTCCCATACAAACGTTTTCTAACCAAAACGTACAGTCAATTTGAGCTTAATTGTTATTATATAAAGTTCATATTGCAAGCTCACTGTTGTCCAATCAATGTAGATGTATTCCTAACATCAAAGAGTTAGTTTGCGCTTCATTAACGATATATAAAGTTGAAATTCAATCATATCTATCAAAACAGTGTGCGTGCTTGAGTTGGAGCACAGAATACATCATTGGAGGATTTAATGTCACGTTCCAAAATTTACAAAATGTTATAGCTCATTTGGACCTATATTGCAATTTTGGTTGGCTATTCGATATTATCTATAAAATAAGTAGGAACAAAAAACTGCCTCTTTATAAATCTTTTTGACAGGACGAAGTCTGTCGGGTCCGCTAGTTGTATAATAAATATTATTTTTCGTGAACCAGTTTTTCAAAAGTGAATATTTTTTTTATGCAAATCTTCTACGTTTTATTAATTGTGAAAATGTAATATCACAAATATTAAAATTAATCTATTCATTACACCACATCAAAAACCTTATTATTAAGTTTGACTTTAATATACCCCTACTTTGATTAGGATGCTGCCTTATCTCATCTAATGCGGTAAATATTTTAACAAGTTGTCAAGTATTTACTTGTCCCTTCCTCACAGTAATATATTCCCGCAAATATAAAACATTATGTCGTTAATGAAAATTATTGAAATTAGTTTTGTAACCTTAATACGGCTGTCAGAATAATTTATTAGATTACTTTAGACCATCATTTTGATTCCTGGTACTACAAATATTTATGTTACGAACTCAAAAGCTTTCCGTTATCTGTCACAAACTGACAAGCTTTTACTAAAAGTACTTGGATATTGCGAAATATTATAAATGAAATCACAAGACTTATTAGTATTAATTAAACAGTTTCATATCAACCAGTTAGCCAAGCGGTAGCAGATGTCACTAGACCTTCTAATTAGGGAGCGTTGTTAGTCCAGCGTAGGTCACTCGTCTGAATTGTTGATCATGAACCCAGTCTACTGAACTCTGGCGACAATTGTTGAAAACTTATAGTTATTCAATATTCAGTAACTATTACCGCCATCAGTGAACGTCGCACTACCCTGAGAATCCTCCAACACTATTACGCTGAAAGTTCTTCGGGAAACGAACTACAAGGAGTATGGAAACCAATGCAATAATGTAAAGTAAAACCATTCTTCTTTCTCTTGCTCTGTTCCCAACTTTATTTGGGGTCTCTGTCTTTCTCTTTCACTCTTCTTCAACATATCATCATTCACACGATCCATTCATCTTTTCATCCTTTCTCTCCCTACACGCCCATTTATTTTCATGTCCATATGTAAAGTAAAACCATGAAGCTCAGAAAAGGAATAATCGACCCAACATGGCTGCAGCCAGCTCACGAGATGAAACATCCAAGGCCATTTAGTTAATTGAAGCGGCTCTACATAACGAAATAATGGAATGGGACATCGACACACGAAATATGGGGGGACAACGGTTCATCCAACAAATTGAAAAATTGCGAGGACATTTGCTTCCCTTTTTCGTCATTGCCCGTGACTTCCGGTTGTGTT